>JAVTVY010035117.1:0-142888 GCA_036873755.1 Hanleya hanleyi | reverse complement strand
TGATAATAGGACATATGTCCAATATGCATAGAATTGCTACTCTATTTGTCAATTCTCTTTAGTATTGGGAATGTGTGAAGTCCATTACAGGCGGGTGCTTCAAAATATTATATTCGCCAAGACCATTACCACGATTTCAAACTACTGGACAGAATGTACATATTTTGTAATTATTTCATTATGCACATATACAACACGCACCTATATACATGTAAATCGTGACGTACTTCTTCCTCGAGAAATTACATGAAACATTTACACTTTGTTTCGATAATGCGTTTTGAATATTGTCTATTATGGTCATTGGTAGCCGAGAATCCCAGGCAATGCATTACGTGACTATGTTTAATCAAAGCGTGTTAATACTGTGGCATGGAAAGGAATTGTCTGTCTACGGTTTTCTCTACTTTCCCATTGTTTTCTTTCAAAAGCAAATATGTTCACCCTGAATGTCACTTTGTCAGAATTGGACTAGAAATACTTTGAAAAAACGCAACTCTCTGAGAATTCACCTTTGTAGTAGTGAATCGAATGTCTGTGTACTTCTCCGATTGGAGAATAGCAGGCGTCAGATCCGACATTCAATATTCATCTGTCGTCCATAAAATAATTTCCACGTCAATAATCTAAATGCCTATTTCGTGTGACAGCACCAATTCCAAATGTGTATGAAATAAAAACATTAAAAACACAAAATGGTTTCCCACAAGAGAGAAGCGGTCAACAGTTTTCAGTGGTATCAGCAAGACATGATGATGTTCTATACATAAAATCCTAATCACTGACCATTATTCGTTTACAAGCGCGATTTAGATACTAGATCTAGATAAGGAATTTACAGAGCAAGTCATTCAGATTAACCCTATCAGGTCTGGGGGGGGGGGGGTATTATGGCCCCTACCAAACTTTCTACTCTATTTTCGGAACGACAAACAATCAAAAGATGATGCTCCGTGACTTTGTATTTTATCTATGTCACGTGGGATAAATTCGAGACAGGCGGGCATAAAGATGACAAAGACGTAGGTTGAATAATATGCATTTAATAATGATTCCAGGTGGCATTAATCGCTCTCGATCCCTTTTGTGGTGGTACAGATTGTGAAAACCTGTAAAGACACGACAATCGTGAGAACTGTCCCATAGAATGGATCAGGCGTTAATGCCCAATAAATATATATCAAATTGATTACCAGTTTACTGACATGAGGAAAATGTCAACATGACCAAAATGCAAATACAGTGTTCTGGTAATACAATCTAAACCATTTACGTTTTAAAGCCAATAGTCAATATAGTCAATACAGATGCTAGTGGAAAAATAGCAATCTCAACTATACGTAAGACAATAAATGCGCTTACCTGTAAAGACACAACGACAATCGTGAGAACTGTCCCATAGAATGGATCAGGCGTTAATGCACTGATCATTCTCAGGCAAGCGTATTTATATGCTTTTTACCACGCAAAACACGGACTTTCACTAGATCGGGCAACACTGACTCTTGCCGTTATAGAAAAACAAATTCTACAAACTTTTTATATTAAAATACGTGTGTGCAAGTCTGTCGTTTACCGTCAGTCCGCGTAATAGCGAAAAACACCGTATAACACGACACGACAAAACGCCAAGTATCTTGTGTTGTCCTACACATGGACAAGCATTCCAGCATCAATCGCCGCGCAATAGCTTAAATAAAGGACAATCGATTAGTAAATGTGGGTTAGCGAGTGGGAGAATGAATGGATGAATGAATGAATGAATGAATATAGCTGTGCATTTAACATGGAAAACGAGTCATTTAAGACGACCCCAATCAATTTCAGTTAACCCTTAGCGTGACATATCTTTAACCCTATAAGATACAATACATAATAACATTGCATAGCAATTATGTCCGTGACATGTTCCCCTGCTTGGGAAATATCGTCCCCGATATTCAACTTCAAATGACTACCGTACCCAGTCATCCGACCTAAGCCACTGTGGTGGTCGTCTTACTCTATTTGATCGCCTGAGAAGCACTATTTCCGGCGCCTCAGGCCTAGATTCCGGTAGATCCACAACACGACGATGTGGCACTAAATTAACCCTCGGAGTCTCCTCTCGTAGCGGTAATTCCGGTGCAGATCTCGGTTGACTCACATCACGACGATGTGGCACTAAATCAACCCTCGAAGTCTCATCCCGTATCGGTACCCCATTCCTTATCCTGTGCCTATTTACATCACGCGGAATGATTATAGGTCGAGGAGATTCCGGTCTTAATCTTCTGTGCTCAGGTTCAGCAACGACAATTATCTCCGGTTCAGAGTCCGACTCAGTTGACGAAGATGAAGACGATACAGAGCTGTGAACTCGTTGAACGGACTTGCCTCTTGACGGGCGAGTACGTTCCGACAGAAGACGGCAATAGCATGTTACGGTGTAATGTACGGGACTTCTTGCCATCTTCCCTTTTCACCTTAAACACCCGCATTTGGCTGGGATTCTACAATATAGGGACATTTTTCCCAGCGATCAGCCAGTTTGTGTTTCCCTTTCAGACCTACATTTTTCACCAGAACTCTGTCACCGGGTAGCAATGTTGACTCCCTAACACGTGTATCATATCGCTTCTTATACCTGGAAGCAGATTTACTTGCCTCTTCGGATGCGAGCTTGTAAGCAAAATCCAACCTTTTCTTAAGGTCAGACGCATAAACGGTTTTCGGCTTCCTACCAGAATGCTCGTCAGTAGGATCGATGCCTAAGTATGCATCGATAGCTAGGCGAGGATGACGACCAAACATGAGAAAGAAAGGGGAATAACCAGTGCTGTCCTGTTTTGTCGCATTATATGCGTGAACCATAGACGGAACGTATGTTTTCCAATCGGATTTTTGTTGATGTGTGAGGGTTCCTAGCATGTTCAAAAGTGTCTGATTGAACCGCTCACACATCCCGTTACCTTCTGGGTGATAAGGAGTGGTCCGAGTTTTCTCCACACCAGCGATCTTGCATAACTCTCGTATGAGCTCTGACTCAAAGTTACGACCTTGATCGCTGTGGAGATTTCCGGGAAAACCATAATGAACGAAATAATGGTCAAATAGAACCCTAGCTGTTGTACGAGCAGTTTGATTCCATGTGGGGATTGCCTGTGCATATCTAGTAAAATGGTCTGTAATGACCAGTATACTGGTGAACCCACCTTTCGAGGTTTCAAGTGACAGGTAATCAACACAGACCAACTCCATTGGCTGTGACGTGGAAATACTTACAAGGAACGCCGTTTTGTTTGCAGTCGTGGTTTTCCGACGGATATACCGTTCACAGAACTTTACCTTGCGAACTACATCGTCGGCAAGGCCAGGCCAGAAGAACCTTGACCGTACAAGTTCCTGTGTTCATGAGATACCCTGATGGCCCATATCATCATGGAGACCCTGCAAAACAAAATCTCGATATTCAGTTGGCAGAACTAATTGAGCCAGTTTCTCGTCACCTTTCCCAGATTCACGGAACAATACTCCATCCTTTAAAACCAGCTTGTCCCAATCTCGGAGAATTGAACGAACTTCCCGATTTTCATGAGAGAGAGACCTATACGTTGGCCTTTTGCCTTGCTCTAGGTAATAAATCACTCTGCCAATAGATTGGTCAGCAAGCTGCGATTTCCGCCATCTCATAGAATCGGACATTAAGGGCAAACAGACTTGTGCAGCTACTACACATTTGGGCAAGCTTACCTCATTTGTTTGATCCTCTGTAAAACCCACACACTCCACCAGTGGTCTTACATCGACGTTTCTTCCATCACAGATGGCTTTTACGACGTCCAGGTCAAGTGCTTCCGTTCGCTCCTCACGTGACAGACTTGGATGACGCGACAGACCGTCCGCGTCAAGAGGAGTTCGACCAGACTTGTACAGCACCTTAAAGTCGTAGGTGGACAATGCAGCCAACCAACGGTGACCAGTCGCGTCAAGTTTGGCAGTGGAGAGAACGTAAGTGAGCGGATTATTATCCGTTTTGTCCGTGAACGCGTGTCCGTATAGATAATCGCGGAACTTATCACAAACTGCCCATTTGAGAGCCAGAAATTCCCGTTTGTGGGCCGGATAATTCCGTTCAGCATTCTTGAGACCTCTACTTCCGTACGCTATAACGCGATCCACGCAGTTTTGCGTTTGATATAAAACAGCACCCAAGCCGTCAGCGCTCGCGTCAGCGTGGAGGAGGAACGGAAGATTGTAATCGGCATAGGCCAGGATTGGCGGAGACGTTAGGGCCAGTACCACCTTATCAAAGGATTCTTGGTGCTCAGAATCCCATTTCCACTTCGGGGACCGAGTTTGTTTTTTCTCCGACTTCAACTTTGGCTGTCCTGAAAGTAAATCATTGAGGGGTTTAACAAGTTTAGCATACTCTAGAACATAGCGGCGATAGTATCCCGCAAACCCTAAAAATTGTCTCAGTTCTTTGATATTTCTGGGCCTCGGCCATTTTTTCAGAGCCTCAATTTTTTCAGGGTCTGCTTCTATCCCATCCTCAGAGACAATATGGCCTAAATACTTGACTCGGTTCCTAAAGAATTCACACTTAGCAGGTTTCAACTTCAACCCATGTTGCTTTAAGCGGGCGAACACATTCTCTAGGCGTATTAGATGTTCTTCATACGTTTTGGAAAAGATGATAATGTCGTCTGTATAGACTAGACATTCCTTAAGGTTGATGTCTCTCAAGCATTTTTCCATCAGCCTTTGAAATGTGGCAGGGGCGTTAGTGAGACCAAAAGGCATACGATTGCATTCATAGAAACCTAATGGACCCACTGAGAATGCAGGTTTAGGCTTGTCCTCTTCTTTCAACTCCACCTGCCAATAGCCTGAACGAAGATCTAATTTCGTAAACCATTTAGACCCAGCCAAACAGTCTGAGGTTTCTTCGATGCGAGGTAGTGCGTACGCATCTCTGATTGTGCGGGAGTTTAATTTCCTGTAATCAATGCAGAATCTTAGGCTATTGTCAGGTTTTCTAACTAAGACAACCTCTGAACCTCTGCATTCTCTAACTGCCCCGGCAGCTAACATTTCTTTCAAATGATCCCTTACCTCGTCGAATAATGCCGGTGGTATTCTCCGATGTGCTTCTTTGAAGGGGACTTCGTTTGTCAGATTGATCTCATGGGTTACTGTTGAAGTGCGTCCCAGATCTAAAGAACTTTTTGACATTATACCAGAACAACGATTCAGTAGTTCTTCTCCTTGTTGTATTTGTTCCGGGGTAAGGTTACCATTACCGAGATCAATCCCAAACTCATCAACAACAGACTTACATGGCCGACTAAGTGGTGACGTCATCGATTCTTGTGTAGGCAGTTGACCGCGACTACCAGCCGAAAGAATTGATACTGCTTGCAGCTCACACAACTTACTCTTCGGACCGAGAGTTATGGTTCTTGCGGACATGTTACAGATACGTATCGAAACTCGTGCGGTGGAACCTTTTGGATTGTATTCAACAACCTGGGGACGGACACACAGGCTGCTGTTTAACCCAACATTTCCCTGCTCAGCTATGACTAGCTGTTTTACCTTGGGTGGATTTTTAACCACCCCCCTTATACTCACCACCACGTCCGGCTTGCTCTCCAAGGACCTAGTATTTGTAGCTCGGACTACACCTATGTGCCCATTATCCTGCAACAATGTTGTGGCAAGGTACCATGGTCCCGGTTCCGTAACCGTTCCTACAAAAAACTTAATAACATTTGTCCCACTATTATTGGGACAGTAAGATTATATGCAGTGTCGGGTACCACAAGAACAGGGGCAGTTACTTCTGTGTTTCCTCCTGGTACCCTAATATCCAACTCGATATAACCATAGTATGGAAGACTGTTGCCACCAGCACCACAAATCTCAAGTTCAAAATCATCAAGGAAAAACAATGGTTTTTGAGACAAGTGGCCCCGGTAGAACTTGTTAGATACTGTCGTTACTATGGATCCAGTATCGAGCAAACAACAACAATCATTTCCATCCACTATGATGGTAGACTCATTAGAATCACCTACCAAATCACCCACCACTTTATCTGGGCTTTTCTCATCACGACCCCCACGTCGCCCAGTTGCAGGGGTCGCTACTAGTTTAAAGACTCTGGCTGTTGGTGATATTGTGTTTTTGGTAGAGTTTCGGATTGTTTGTTACCTCCCCTATATCCGCGTCCTCGTTCGCCAGGGCGATTACGAGCGTCCGTTGCCGACTCAAACTTTTTCTCAATCACAGCCAGTCTCTCCATGACCACAGTCAGAGAGGGACGTTAAATTAACACTCTTTGTATCGTTTGGTTTACTCTCCAAACGCTTCAATCGCTCAACTATTTCTTTCAGTTGCGACTGCGCACTTGCGTCAGTAATTACACCAGTTTGCACCTGCTGTTGCGTTTTCTTTGTCTTACCTCCCTTAACTTTTTCATTATCAAAAATCTCCTTTTCCACCGCCCTCACTTCACGTAAAACTCGTCAAATGTTAGTGCGGTGTCATACTTGTGTCTGGTTGCAGATTTGAGATTTTCATTACTCAAACCCGTCCAATACTTGTTTCGTAACATACGCTGCATTTGTCGTTCACTAAGTGGGCCCTTGCGTTTCGCTTGCTGGAGCAAATCCTCTAAACGACAGCTCCAAGTAGCAACCGATTCGCCTGGCTTTTGTTGCTCGACATAAAATGATTGCAACAAATTACAAGCGTCTAGTCCGTCATTCATAATTCAGCCGTCGTCCATTAGAGAATATCCGCGTCCATAATCCAAAGACCTATTCCATTTTCCATGTAACAGTATTAGCACCAAATTCAAAAAGACAATCATAGTATACATAAACATAGGCTTGTTTCCTGCAAGAGAGAAGCGGTCAACAGTTTTCAATGATGCCGGCAAGACATCATGATGTTCCAAAAATATCAAATCCGTATCGCTGATCAGTATTCTTAATCCATAATATTCGTTATAGAGTCGTCATCTAAAGAAAAAAGATGTATCTCAGTCACGCTTTGATTGTGCCTGTTCATATGAGTACCATGAGGATCTTAAAGTACATGGGTTCATACGGCCCCTAGCCCCGGGTTAAGCGGAATTAGACACAAGTTACGAAACGTAGCGCCATAGATCTTGCACGCTACGTTCGTATTTTGCTATCAGCATGCGATATGTATCGCCAAATTTGTTACTCACCTGTAACCACGGTACCAAATGTGACCTCAAATTTATCCATGATTAGATCAATAGTGGCACCTTCCCCTAGATGCAGGCATACCCTACTAGCCTCACCTTTAAGTATTTTCGCACATACTTGATCTTTCTCAAATTTGGTACACAGGTTCCCCTTGGGGTCTAGTTGCGCAAGATACTTTTTCTGGTCCAATTCGAAAATCCAATATGGCCACCAGGCAGCCATCTTTGATTTCTCCATGAAACGTTATCGTCATTTCTCAGGAAGTACTGCATGGATCTTTCTCAAATTTGATACACAGGTTCCCCTTGGCGTCTAGTTGTGCAAGATATCTTTTCTGATCCGATTCGAAAATCCAATATGGCCACCAGGCAGCCATCTTGGATTTCCTCATGAAACTTTGTTATCGTTATTTCTCAGGAAGTAATGCATGAATCTTTCTCAAATTTGGTACACATGACCGAAATGGCTCCTCCTCAGCGCAAGACAGGTCTCAAAAAAAAACCCAGGTCAGATAGGGTTGAGAATATTGATCATCGATACGAACATCTTTTCACCTACTCTACTGCATCGTTTTTCATCACTTTTTTAATGATGCGTTTAATAATTGACGGCAGTGTTAGGGGGCTTACGAGTGCAACATCATTGCTCAATCTTTTTAGCCCACCATCACCAGATGGTGGGCTGTTCAAATCGCTTTTCGTCCGTGGTCCGTCGTCCGTCCGTCGTCCGTTGTCAGTCCGTAGTAAACAATTCTTGTTATCGCGATTTCTCAGGAACTACTTTATGGATCTTTCTCAAATTTGGTACACGGATTCCCCTTGGGGTCTAGTTGTGCAAGATACCTTTTTTGGTCCGATTCGAAAATCCAATATGGCCACCAGGCAGCCATATTGGATTTCCCCATGAAACCTTGTTAGCGCGATTTCTCAGGAACTACTGCATGGATCTTTCTCAAATTTGGTACACAGGTTCCCCTTGGGATCTAGTTGTGCAAGATACCTTTTTGGTCCGATTCGAAAATCCAATATGGCCCCCAGGCAGCCATCTTGGATTTCCCCATGAAACCTTGTTATCGCGATTTCTCAGGAACTACTTTATGGATCTTTCTCAAATTTGGTACACAGGTTCCCCTTGGGGTCTAGTTGTGCAAGATACCTTTTTTGGTCCGACTCGAAAATCCAAAATGGCCACCAGGCAGCCATCTTGGATTTCCCCAGGAACTACGGCTTGGATCTTTCTCAAATTTGGTGCACAGGTTCCCCTTGGGGTCTAGTTACGCAAGATACTTTTTCTGGTCCGATTTAAAAATCCAATATGGCCGCCAGGCAGCCATCTTTGATTTCTCTATGAAACCTTGTTATCGCGATTTCTCAGGAACTACTGCATGGATCTTTCTTAAATTTGGTACACAGGTTCCCCTTGGGGTCTAGTTGTGCAACATACCTTTTCTGATCCGATACGAAAATCCAATATGGCCACCAGGCAGCCATCTTGGGTTTCCTCATGAAACCTTGTTATCGCGATTACTCAGGAACTACTACATGGATCATTCTCAGATTTGGTACACAGGTTCACCTTGGGATCTAGTTGAGCATGATACCTTTTCTGGTCCAATTCGAAAATCCAATATGGCCACCAGACAGCCATCTTGGATTTCTCCATGAAACATTGTTATCGTCATTTCTTAGGAAGTACTGCATGGATCTTTCTCAAATTTGGTACACAGGTTCCCCTTGGGGTCTAGCTGTGCAAGATACCTTTCTGGTCCAATTGGAAAACACAATATGGCCACAAGGCAGCCATCTTGGATTTCCCCATGAAACTTTGTTATCGTTATTTCTCAGGAAGTAATGCATGGATCTTTCTCAAATTTGGTACACATGTTCCCCTTGGGGTCTAATTGTGCAAGATAACTTTTCTGGCCCGATTCGAAAATCCAATATGGCCACCAGGCAGCCATCTTGGGTTTCCTCATGAAACCTTGTTATCGCGATTACTCAGGAACTACTACATGGATCATTCTCAGATTTGGTACACAGGTTCACCTTGGGATCTAGTTGAGCATGATACCTTTTCTGGTCCAATTCGAAAATCCAATATGGCCACCAGACAGCCATCTTGGATTTCTCCATGAAACATTGTTATCGTCATTTCTCAGGAAGTACTGCATGGATCTTTCTCAAATCTGGTACACAGGTTCCCCTTGGGGTCTAGTTGTGCAAGATACCTTTCTGGTCCAATTGGAAAACCCAATATGGCCACAAGGCAGCCATCTTGGATTTCTCCGTGAAACGTTATCGTCATTTCTCAGGAAGTACTCCATGGATCTTTCTCAAATTTGGTACACAGGTTCCCCTTGGGGTCTAGTTGTGCAAGATATCTTTTCTGATCCGATTCGAAAATCCAATATGGCCACCAGGCAGCCATCTTGGATTTCCCCATGAATCATTGTTATCGTTATTTCTCAGGAAGTAATGCATGGATCTTTCTCAAATTTGGTACACATGTTCCCCTTGGGGTCTAATTGTGCAAGATAACTTTTCTGGCCCGATTCGAAAATCCAATATGGCCACCAGACAGCCATCTTGGATTTCTCCATGAAGCATTGTTATCGTCATTTCTTAGGAAGTACTGCATGGATCTTTCTCAAATTTGGTACACAGGCTCCCCTTGGGGTCTAGTTGTGCAAGATACCTTTCCAATTGGAAAACCCAATATGGCCACAAGGCAGCCATCTTGGGTTTCCCCATGAAACCTTATTATCGCGATTTCTCAGGAAGTACTGCATGGATCATTCTCAGATTTGGTACCCAGGTTCGTCTTGGGGTCTAGTTGTGCACGATACCTTTTCTGGTCCAATTCGATAATCCAATATGGCCACCAGGCAGCCATATTGGATTTCCCCATGAAACCTTGTTATCGCGATTTCTCAGGAACTACGACTTGGATCTTTCTCAAATTTGGTACACAGGTTCCCCTTGGGGTCTAGTTGCGCAAGATCCCCTTGCTGGTCCGATTCGAAAATCCAATATGGCCACCAGGCAGCCATCTTGGGTTTCCCCATGAAACCTTGTTATCGCGATTACTCAGGAACTACTGCTTGGATCTTTCTCAAATTTGGTACACAGGTTCTCCTTGGCGTCTAGTTGTGCACGATATCTTTTCTGGTCCAATTCGATAATCCAATATGGCCACCAGGCAGCCATATTGGATTTCTCCATGAATCATTGTTATCGTCATTTCTCAGGAAGTACTGCATGGATCTTTCTCAAATTTGGTAAACAGGTTCCCCCTTGGGGTCTAGTTGTGCAAGATACCTTTTCTGGTCCGATTCGAAAATCCAATATGGCCACAAGGCAGCCATCTTGGGTTTCCCCATGAAACCTTGTTATCGCGATTTCTCAGGAAGTACTGCTTGGATCTTTCTCAAATTTGGTACACAGGTTCTCCTTGGGGTCTAGTTGTGCAAGATATCTTTTCTGGTCCAATTCGATAATCCAATATGGCCACCAGGCAGCCATATTGGATTTCTCCATGAATCATTGTTATCGTCATTTCTCAGGAAGTACTGCATGGATCTTTCTCAAAGTTGATACACATGTTCCCCTTGGGATCTAGTTGTGCAAGATACCTTTTTGGTCCGATTCGAAAATCCAATATGGCCCCCAGGCAGCCATCTTGGATTTCCCCATGAAACCTTGTTATCGCGATTTCTCAGGAACTACTTTATGGATCTTTCTCAAATTTGGTACACAGGTTCCCCTTGGGGTCTAGTTGTGCAAGATACCTTTTTTGGTCCGACTCGAAAATCCAAAATGGCCACCAGGCAGCCATCTTGGATTTCCCCAGGAACTACGGCTTGGATCTTTCTCAAATTTGGTGCACAGGTTCCCCTTGGGGTCTAGTTACGCAAGATACTTTTTCTGGTCCGATTCAAAAATGCAATATGGCCGCCAGGCAGCCATCTTTGATTTCTCTATGAAACCTTGTTATCGCGATTTCTCAGGAACTACTGCATGGATCTTTCTTAAATTTGGTACACAGGTTCCCCTTGGGGTCTAGTTGTGCAAGGTACCTTTTCTGATCCGATACGAAAATCCAATATGGCCACCAGGCAGCCATCTTGGGTTTCCTCATGAAACCTTGTTATCGCGATTACTCAGGAACTACTACATGGATCATTCTCAGATTTGGTACACAGGTTCACCTTGGAATCTAGTTGAGCATGATACCTTTTCTGGTCCAATTCGAAAATCCAATATGGCCACCAGACAGCCATCTTGGATTTCTCCATGAAACATTGTTATCGTCATTTCTCAGGAAGTACTCCATGGATCTTTCTCAAATTTGGTACACAGGTTCCCCTTGGGGTCTAGCTGTGCAAGATACCTTTCTGGTCCAATTGGAAAACACAATATGGCCACAAGGCAGCCATCTTGGATTTCCCCATGAAACTTTGTTATCGTTATTTCTCAGGAAGTACTGCATGGATCTTTCGCAAATTTGGTACACATGTTCCCCTTGGGGTCTAATTGTGCAAGATAACTTTTCTGGCCCGATTCGAAAATCCAATATGGCCACCAGGCAGCCATCTTGGGTTTCCTCATGAAACCTTGTTATCGCGATTACTCAGGAACTACTACATGGATCATTCTCAGATTTGGTACACAGGTTCACCTTGGGATCTAGTTGAGCATGATACCTTTTCTGGTCCAATTCGTAAATCCAATATGGCCACCAGACAGCCATCTTGGATTTCTCCATGAAACATTGTTATCGTCATTTCTCAGGAAGTACTGCATGGATCTTTCTCAAATCTGGTACACAGGTTCCCCTTGGGGTCTAGTTGTGCAAGATACCTTTCTGGTCCAATTGGAAAACCCAATATGGCCACAAGGCAGCCATCTTGGATTTCTCCGTGAAACGTTATCGTCATTTCTCAGGAAGTACTCCATGGATCTTTCTCAAATTTGGTACACAGGTTCCCCTTGGGGTCTAGTTGTGCAAGATATCTTTTCTGATCCGATTCGAAAATCCAATATGGCCACCAGGCAGCCATCTTGGATTTCCCCATGAATCATTGTTATCGTTATTTCTCAGGAAGTAATGCATGGATCTTTCTCAAATTTGGTACACATGTTCCCCTTGGGGTCTAATTGTGCAAGATAACTTTTCTGGCCCGATTCGAAAATCCAATATGGCCACCAGACAGCCATCTTGGATTTCTCCATGAAGCATTGTTATCGTCATTTCTTAGGAAGTACTGCATGGATCTTTCTCAAATTTGGTACACAGGTTCCCCTTGGGGTCTAGTTGTGCAAGATACCTTTCCAATTGGAAAACCCAATATGGCCACAAGGCAGCCATCTTGGGTTTCCCCATGAAACCTTATTATCGCGATTTCTCAGGAAGTACTGCATGGATCATTCTCAGATTTGGTACCCAGGTTCGTCTTGGGGTCTAGTTGTGCACGATACCTTTTCTGGTCCAATTCGATAATCCAATATGGCCACCATGCAGCCATATTGGATTTCCCCATGAAACCTTGTTATCGCGATTTCTCAGGAACTACGACTTGGATCTTTCTCAAATTTGGTACACAGGTTCCCCTTGGGGTCTAGTTGCGCAAGATACCTTTTCTGGTCCAATTCGATAATCCAATATGGCCACAAGGCAGCCATCTTGGGTTTCCCCATGAAACCTTGTTATCGCGATTTCTCAGGAAGTACTGCTTGGATCTTTCTCAAATTTGGTACACAGGTTCTCCTTGGGGTCTAGTTGTGCAAGATATCTTTTCTGGTCCAATTCGATAATCCAATATGGCCACCAGGCAGCCATATTGGATTTCTCCATGAATCATTGTTATCGTCATTGCTCAGGAAGTACTGCATGGATCTTTCTCAAAGTTGATACACAGGTTCCCCCTTGGGATCTAGTTGTGCAAGATACCTTTTCTAGTCCGATTCGAAAATCCAATATGGCCACCAGGCAGCCATCTTGGATTTCCTCATGAAACCTTGTTATCGCGATTTCTCAGGAACTACTGAATGGATCTTTCTCAAATTTGGTAGACAGGTTCCCCTTGGGGTCTAGTTGTACAAGATATCTTTTCTGAACCGATTCGAAAATCCATTAAGGCCACCAGGCAGCCATCTTGGATTTCCCCATGAAACTTTGTTATCGTCATTTCTCAGGAAGTACTGCATGGATCTTCTCAAATTTGGTGCACATGGTCCCCTTGGGGTGTGGTTGTCCAAAATACCTTTTCTGGTCCGATTCGAAAATCTAATATGGCCACCAGGCAGCCATCTTGGGTTTCCCCATGAAACCTTGTTATCGCGATTATTCAGGAACTACTGCATGGATCATTCTCAGATTTGGTACACAGGTTCGCCTTGGGGTCTAGTTGTGCATGATACCTTTTCTGGTCCAATTCGAAAATCCAATATGGCCACCAGGCAGCCATCTTGGATTTCTCCATGAAACATTATTATCGTCATTTCTCAGGAAGTACTGCATGGATCTTTCTCAAATTTGGTACACGGGTTCCCCTTGGGGTCTAGTTATGCAAGATACCTTTTCTGGTCCGATTCGAAAATTTGAAATTCTGTGAACAAAATTACAAATCAATCATTTGTTCTAGTAACAATGGACAAAAAGATCCTCTTGTCATTAGCTTACAATTATCGGACAATGGTGGGCGCCAAGATCCTTCAGGATATCTGATTGTTCATAAAGGCTGCAATCAGTTTGCCAGAACCGGTGCACTTCGAAATCCATGATGGAATATCTCATCTACTTGTTTCTGAGTCATCCTTCACTGAATATATTTTTTATTTCAGTTCTCAAATAAACTTAAAACTGGTTCAGCCGTGGAGCCGAGTGATGTATGCGTCCACCGAGACGTTGCTAGGAGTTACGGACATTCATGTCTGTATTCATACGTGTTTTTCTACTGTTGTTACAGAGACTAAACCGAAGAATTCGATGGTATCGCATTAAAATTTCACTTATTTAATTAGTTTTGCTTGGTTAAATAAATTATTTGGATTGACATTGATTTGTTCACGTTCGTTGGGGTATGAACTTAAAAAACACTGTGCAGAATTTGTATGATTCGCTACGCGGAATCATTCAGTTTCAGGATAACAAATCACAGTCAATCCTTAAGTCTTTCAACTATAAATTTCGTTATACATTTGTAAATGGACGACGCCTAGCGATCTCATGTAAGATTTACTGCGATTCCCTTGAGATTTATACCAATAGAAACATTTTCACATTTTCACAAAACACATCTCGAGTGTGCTCAGACCCCAATAACACGATATTCGTGTAATGGAGGTATATCCGTCATGAAAACCTGTAATAGCAAGAATTAACTGTAAAAGTGCCCTGAAGATTTAATCCCATTGTAAAACTATTTTGTAAAACGAGTATTTCCTGAAACCATTATCCAGATCTCAAGTCACTGGACACATTGTGAATAACTCGTACTGTCAAAACCTTCTTGACGATATTCCACCATACGGTGCAAATAGGAGAGAGAGAGAGAGAATTAAGGTTTAACGTCGCGTTCAGTGGTGCAAATAGATCAATGGAAATCTATGTTACGGGTCATGTATACATGACAATCAGCTGCGTCCCTCGCATACGTACTTGAGTACAACGCTCACATAATGCATATGCATAGCCGTATGCAGTGCATCGCATTTTCATTGGAAGACGCCATTCGTTTATCATGGTGATTAGTTTTATCGAAGTATTAGTTTGATTACGAGGATAAACTCGGTTGAAAAAGTAATTGACATCGCTATGACCTGTCACACGATGATGAGATTCTTTATCAGTCCAGTAAAGCACGAATTGCGATAACATTACGAAACTGAGTAAGGAACGGTTTACTTCAAATAGTTCGTTACTAAAAACAATAACAATGTTCCCGCCGTGTTGATAGTGGTGACAAATTGGGCTTCCGGCATCATATGTGAATTTTAATGAGTTATAGGCGACGTCATTTGACCCCGACGTGATGGAGTTGAGTCGTTTTCTCTGCAGTCCCAAATGTGACGTGATAAAACATGGCCGACAATTCGTTACCAATTATAACCACCGTTATGAAATATTGGGGTTATATTTTCATCAGTTAAATTCCCCGCTTGCATTACAATGTTCCATACCCTTCACATTAAACATTGGTATGGTGGAGGTGTGCCGTCAATAGACACATTTGACTCTATACAAGAAACAAGCGCTGGATGAGCGCAAAGACCTCCGTCGAGGCAACAGGGTCCGTAGCGTAATACATCACTGAATAACATACGGCCGGATGCCAAGCTCAATTTTGCATTTGTTGGACGTTAGCTTCATCAATGGTAATTAATCTGGGATTGAGGGTTCCTCACTAGCATGTCCAGACAGGGATGTGAAAGTCACATTCCCAGCAAATAATTTTTGTTTGATTTGACGTGCTTGAAATATTGGGGTATGGAATAGAGTATATTGATGGAAAACCTGGAAAAGTGCTTGAGACAGTAGGCCCCATCCCACCCACACCTCCCCATGAGAGGATCCCCTCACCCAAATCAACACGTTAGCGACAGAAATGAGACCCTGTGTGCCTAGTTGTACCAACTTGCTTGTGATTTTGTGCTATAGGCCCGACACAGCAACACTTCATATTTTGTATGTGTACAGTATAGCATCATCATTGATGAGAGAATGCTCTTCAAAACACACCTGATTTTACCGACACTTCGTTCTGATCTGTCTCAACATCATATGATGAGGATTCAATGCGCTCGGTATAATTTTGTATACTGGTGTTACAGGTCACCTTCGCCTTCACCTTACTGTATCAATGACCATGGACTTGTACATGTATCACATTCACATTGAATGGTGATGGCTGATGAGAATATTGCCCCTATGGAACAAATGACTGGATTCCACGCAGCAAATATTTATTGTGTAACAGTGAGAAGAAAATTAATTGTATAAACATTCCAAGCCTCATTGAACACAAGCCGCACCATACTTGATATGAATATAACGCGCGTACATTAGCTCGCTTGGACGTCGCTTAGTTAAATATGGACAGACTCGCAAAAATCTCAAAATTTTCAAAAGTCACAAAAATGCCCTAAGCTTGTACAGAGTAAGTAAAAATACTTATGTACAACTTGATGTTTAGAAATGACTGTGTTGAGCGGTTCTATTCCCAACTTCTCTTTTATTCTATGTCATAGAGGACAGGGTTTGGTAGATAATTATAAACTGTATTAACTCGGCTTCACATTTTACAGAATGACTTTAATTGAGCCAAAGATGAAAGAGAAATACACTTATAAAAAAATCTATTTAAAAAAATATATGTTTATATTAATTTCCATAATTTATTGAAAAAAACTATACGTAGACTTCGACCACCCAATATCACACAGGCCAGGAACTGTGAGAACAAGTGAAAGTTACCCATCGAGTTGAGTGAGTGAATAGAATTTAACGTCGCTTTCAACAATATTTCAGCTATATCACGACGAACCAACTAAGCACCACCCAGCCCAGTTGTGTTCCTGCTACTTCAAAGAAGAGATCTTTGAAGCAGCATGGAACCAGACACCCTCCATCCACCCTATAAAACACTGAGGACGGCACACAAGACACAGACAGGACGTTTACATGGTGCAATAAAGACAAGTGATATTACAGTGCTAGACACCACATTATCAAGTTCCTGTTGCTTCTCAGCAAAGTGCATTGAAGGAACAGGAACCTGTGCCCACCGGACACCCACCAACCACCCGCCCCATCGAGTTGAGCGGATTTGCAGATAAACAACAACAAAATATTGCACTTTGTGCCTCACGAGGCCCTTCTCCATAGAGTGCATGCCAGTTATTTTTCTAGACTACAACAACAACAGTTTTTGCCTGTATCACAGTCCGAGCTTCCGATTACCCTTCAACCTTACCCAGACGACGGATAATTTTTGACAGATTGTCCGGCTAGGTTGTTGATCGGATTCACAGATCATGAATTCCACCGTGACGGAATCACCGTTGGGAAGACTTTTTGTTTATTCAAAGTCATGTACTCTGAAGTTCCGTGGTTATACCCATGTAGTTTCAAGTTTAGTTTGCTATTCTATACGACATCTGTTTACGGATCCATGAAAAATCTACAGATGATCCAGCATTTTCAGTAAATCATGCTTCGAAATGTTCGTGACGGAATCACCTGAAACGGACATGACTCTTGACTAGTGTTGCTTGTCTATTTTTTTGCTGCTCTGTTTCAATCTGACTATTCTTATATGACATCTCTTACTAACATACAGGACCCAAGGATGATAAGATTTTTTTCATCGTGAGAAAAACGCGACTGGATCATCCCAGGGGTTAAATCTAGTCCGTGACGGAATCGACAAAAAATCGTGATGGAATCACGAGTGCGTTTTTTAAATCTTATCGGTAAAAGTGCTTTATTAATTACACATTTTCTTCAAAAAAATATTCCTAGAGTGAATTTATCTCTTCTACTTAGAAAATTAAAACTCTGACCTCTTATTTTTACTAAGGTATACAGCTCCCGCCACATGCATATCTTTTCTGCAGATGTTTCAAAATAGTATAGTTTTCAGTGAAGTGCAATTTTTCTTCTTTGACAATTTAGAATTTCCCGAGTTCTTCATGTTAAAAAATTGCGGGAAAAATATTTCGCTATTAAAACACATCTTCTCTATTATTGGCTTGTTCCCGGGGATTATAGGAAGCGAATAGAACAAACAGCATGCTAATATAGGGTCTACGACAGAATGTGGAGTGAATTTTATGCGAAAAAGGGCTGTTTAGCAATGTCCGCTTTTCCGTGGAATTCATGAGCGCACGATTGAAGTATCATGGGAAGATATATATTTCCAGTCGCTATCTCCCCCCCCCCCCATCTTCAAACAAAAGGAAAAGAAAAAGCCGAGAGAGCGCCTCGTGAGGCAGAGTTATTTTTCCAGACTACAACAACAACAGTTTTTGCCTGTATCACAGTTCGAGCTTCCGATGACCCTTCAACCTTACCCAGACGACGGATAATTTTTGACAGATTATCCGGCTAGGTTGTTGATCGGATTCACAGATAACGATTGAAGCATGGGAAGATATATTTTTTCAGTCGCTATCTCCCCAACCCTCACCCCCCAACTAAAAAAAAAAGAAAAGAAAAAGCCGAGAGAGTTCTTCGGAGTTTTACGTTTTTGACCTCTGACTTTGAATTTGACTTCTCACTTCCGACTCGCATCCTGGTGAATGACACTCGTCATTTATCTTTTTGCCGATTCAGAGATTCTCGAGGAAGTTTCCAATTATACTATCTGGAATGCGAGTTTTTCTTTCGTGAAAATTTACTTTTTATGAAAGCGCAGGTTTGTCTTCGTCGCATCCATCTGTACCAGCGCGAAGATAAGTACACGCGCGAATTTAGTACCCTCGAATAAAGAGACCCGGTGGAAGCGCTGCAAAGGATACACACCTTTTGTGACGTAAGCATTCATTTGTGTCCAAAGAAAAGATTCAAGATTTCGTCGGGAACAATGACGATCCCTATTGGAAATACTATGAGTCGAGGGTTCCCCATATGACAATTATTTGGCGGGAGATTTCACGTTGCGCTCCTAGACCTCCGTCTGATCGACGGAGGTAAAAACAGTATCGCCGGTAAGAGCCGGTATGCAGAAAAAGGAACAGCTGCCTGGAAAACGTATAAAAGGTATAAAGGGCACAGATATCATTCCAGCCTTCATCTATCCCCAATTCAGTGGTGCGGGAGTGTTCAAGTGGTTAAAGTCGCAACGTCAGCTGCCTGACAAAGATAAAAAGGGGGAACAATGGAGTAAGCTGTCCCATACAATTCGAAAGATCATTCAAGAGCGACAGAGCGAGACAGTAGTCGTAGTCTGTGGACTATATTACCCTCAAATATAAAGACCGGTTTTGAGCCGAATGACAATGGAAAACTGAGAATAAAGCAAAATGAAATGCTTAAATATTGATCTCTCTTTTACGTGGTCAGATGCCCCGTTGTCAAAAGTTTAAGACGTCAAGAGTCCACGAAGTCAAGAGTTCACGAGGTCAAAGTTGAAGAGGCCAACAGTGCACGAGATCAAAAGTGACGTCGCCAATACCCTTTCACCTCTAACATTGCCATGTTGGAAGCCCATTTCTCCACTATTGCTGATGCATGCTGTTAATGTTTTGTCCCTTGCTGATTGTCTACGAATTTTAAATTTTCAAGTGTTTTTTCTTGGGCTAAATTTGCATCGTTTATATAATGTTCTTGGCGATAATCTCTCTATCTTAATTCTCACACAACTGGACTTCAAATACAGTTATGCATATAATTATCCGTTTTTTATTATGTTGCTTTCTCGCTGAATTTGACTAATTAACCGAATGAACGCCCAACTTCAGTGATGTTCACTGAATGTTCACGTAAGATTGCATATGTCTAGAATCGCGTGGTAGCCGTATTTAGGTGCCGGAATCCAATATTTCTGAGTAGAAGCTGGTCCAAAACATTTCATTGTAAATTTCAGGAAAGGTATATAACATAACTCAATTTCAGTTATTTGTTATTAAATGTGTTTAACAACTCATAGAATTTGTTTAAGATCATTGTTACTGTTTTCAGTAGCACTATCTTTTGAAAAAAAATGAAAACATTCACATTGTATTAAACTGTTTTTTTTTATATAATTGTTTATAGTATCGTTCTAATCGCTTGTAATAAAACAGAGCAAAATTACGTAAATTCATACTTTACTGGACTGTATGTTACAGGACAATATCAGGACTAGCTTTACTGGACTGTATGTTACAGGACAATATCAGGACTAGCTTTACTGGACTGTATGTTACAGGACAATATCAGGACTAGCTTTACTGGACTGTATGTTACAGGACAATATCAGGACTAGCTTTACTGGACTGTATGTTACAGGACAATATCAGGACTAGCTTTTAGTAGGAATCGCATGATAAATGATGTTCCGATTCACTTCTGTACAGGAAACAAATCTGAGAGCGGGAACCACGCGGTGATGATGACTAGCCTGGAACGATGAATATTAGTTGTCATAAAACTCAGTTTCTATTTTCAAACATTTACTGGATAATAGTCTTGTTTATCAGGCTATACCCTCCAATAATAGAGAACATTGGAATTCATTTGTCAAACTTTTGTCCGCCTTGTTGATACAAACCATAAGGGAAGTAAACTCACTTTGGGGAATATGTGCTGCCATTTCATTGATGTTGCCAGAAAGCTGACGAGCTTTATACAAACACCTTTATTTTATGATAATCAGCGTGTTGAAGAAAATCGATCACCGATATATCAATGTCAGTAGTCTCTCTTTCTTCAGTTCACCTACATATAAAAGATATCAAACATGGGACGTTTGTTTGGCTTGAATTTCTTGTTGATAACATTTTACGTTTTTAATTGGTGATCAGATTCTTATTTAGATTCTGCAGGCGATCATCTATAACAGGTTTAACATTTAAAAAATGGCACACCAACATGAGTAAATCAACCCCCACCACCCCACCTACTCTTCAAACTGCATGGCAGTTGAAAATGGGGAATGTTCACCTAGTAAAGAGTCCAAGGCTATGGAATCCCTGAGTCCATTGTGTATCGACTGGTACCAAGATAACCGAATGCAGCCGGATTCAGTCGCCCGAGCTTGGGGACTAGGCCATTGGTTGGCGGGTAGATTTCCGCCGTTCAGATCAGTCATGATCTCCAATGGGTACTAATTGTGCACCCCTGTTGGCTGACCTATGCTGTTCTCTTATGAATATGACTATATGCAGGCGCTTTCAAAAAACGGTTCCATTCAAAGCCCGTTCCTTCTCATTTGAAGGAAGCTACAGATACAGGCACATCATATTTAGACCTATAGCTCTATAAAAATGAAGCTGGCCTTCTCTCTCGTCGACTTTATGACAAAAGAAATGATTACAATTTCGACATCGTAAGCTATCCTTTTCTCGAGAGTAATATTCCAGTGGGACCTGCATATGGCGTATACATATCTCGCCTAGTAACATTTGCTAGATCCTGTGTTAAAAGTGACGATTTTAATCAACGTCACAAAACATTATTGCAGAAACTTATAAAACAGGGCTCTACCACCAAGCGCCGCCACTCAAAGTTTCTCAAATTTGGCGATACATATCGCATGCTGATAGCAAAATACGAGCGTAGCGTGCAACATATATGGCGTTACGTTTCGTAACTTGTGTCTAATCCCGCTTAACCCGGGGCTAGGGGCGTATAAAACAATGTACTTCAAGATCCTCATGGTGCTCATATGACCAGGCACGATCAATGCGTTACTGAGATACACGATTCTGTAGATGACGACTTTACAACGAATATTATGGATTCAGAATACTGATCAGCGATACGGATTTGATATTTTTGGAACATCATGTCGTCTTGCCTGTATCATTGAAAACTGTTGACCGCTTCTCTCTTGCAGGAAACTAGCCTATGTTTATGTATACTATGATTGTCTTTTGAATTTGGTGCTAATAATGTCATATGGAATGGGTCTTTGAATTATGGACGAGGAGATTATTCTTTAATGGACGACGGCTGAATTACGAATGACGGACCAGACGCTTGTAATGCAACCAAACATGTATCTATCCACAGATCCGATCTACACCTTCCCTTTTCACCGCGAGTTCTTCTTATATTAAAGGGCCTACTCAGCTGATCATCGAAATTCCTCGCGGAATATAATAGCTCGAGAAAAAGTGGAGACGCAAACTCCGATAATTATTTGAATTAATGAAAGATTGACTGTCACTTGTGAGAATTTATATCAAAATGCATACTCCCAATGTTCATTGCCACTATAATAATCCCTTTACATAACTCCTACTGTCAGTGGGTTCTTGCAGATATTCGATCCACCAGGAAAGCAGATCTCTGCTGCACGATCGTATTTATCACCTGCGTCCTTGACGTAGCGCTTGTAACAATATAGGGGATCACACTCGTAGGTTTTGCGAACATCTCACACAGTACATTAACATATACCATACGCAAATATTGCGATATTAACGCGGTTTTCGTGTGAGATGATTGGGTATTCAACTGGATCGCATCTGCCGGATGGAAGTGTCTGTAAGTAACAAGTCACTATTGCACTAGGTACAATATGTGTCCACCAATGAACAATTCGTTACTTGTGGCAGATGGAACAGTTAATTGTCACGACTCAACTTTAAACTGATCAACATATTGGTAATAAACGATTCCGTGAAAACCAATCGCGACGTATTCATCATGGTTTATTATCGAATCTGTTGATGAAATTGAAAATTTCTTCAATATATCTTATAATATTGATAACATTTTTTTTCTTTATTTTCGTCTAAACGGGAATATGTGAATATGTGTAATAAAAACGAAGATTTATTATCATCCGTTTCCTAGCGCAAACATCGAAAATAAAATCAGACAAAAGATCAATGCAATGGACATATACTCTGAAGTAAATAACTTTGATAGGGCAGAATAGGCCATATATTCTTAACTTGCACGCATAGATTTCGTATCATTTCACGGAGAATGACGGCGATGATATTTATCTCGCCAATCTTCCGGTGGAAGCGATCCCATATGGTAGCAATCTCACCGGTTGTCAGATAAGACTTAAACGCAGTATGTAGAGCACTGACGTCATCTGGATATGTTAATGGCGGGATATTATGTCAATTGTTAATAGCCATGTGCTTCCTGTGATACCGGTGCTAACTATCCTGCGCCGAGTCATTTCTTAATGGCCAGCACCTGGAAAACCATTTTTGCGGTAGCAGAGAATCTGGTATCGTGTGCGGCATAATACGAAGAATATCGCAGGTAAGAATTTGGACTTTGATTGCACACATGATACACGGTGATCAGTTAAATGATGGCCTGTTACACTGTATCTCTCGGATGTAGTTGAGGCTTTTAGATTTGCCGTTTGTCGGATTCGTTGGTTTCCAGGTATGAGTGTCCATTTGAGTATGATTTATCCTAACACAACCTGGTCGATTTGGGTTTGTCCCCCCCCCCCCCCGCTATATATTTTCGTTATCCCTTCGAACTCAGGGATCAGTCTTCAATACTATATATCTTGGTGTGAACAAATCCAAGATGGCCCCCGTGATGATGTCACCGCGACGTTCATCTTTTCGAAAGGCATTTTTCGCCTTGTTTTTGGACCAATTTTCCACAAAGAAATGAATATTTTCTCCAAAACCTAATAAATATGATAGAGAATAATTAGTTTTGACAAAAAGAAACTGATCTTATGCCATTGTAGGTAAGAAATAAGGAAAAATATGTACAGGCTTTGTGTGGACAACTCGTCGTCGTCATTTTGTTTTCCCCATGATCATTTACACCTAGGATTATGCAAATATTCGCAAATGACCCCAATGAAATTATCGGAAATGTAATAAAGACTCAGCACCCCTGTTGTCTTCGTTTCCGAGCTGCTAGGAAATGCTTGTTGAAGGGCTGACATGATCCCCGACCCCAGGCCAGATAGGTTTAACCAAAGATGTTTTCCAGATTTCGTCGGCCCTGGGTGAAATAAAAATATAAACTAAGACCTATTTTTTATAACTGGTGTATCTCCGCTGTTTACATACCATGATGCCCAACCGCAGTAGTTTTGACAACGTTTCTAGCTGGTCATATACACAAAGAATAGGTGTAATTATGAGTCATGTTGTCCGCTATTCAGTAAAATGTGGATCATTATCTATCGGGGCCTCGGCAGATAGTACAGTTGGAGAGAACAAAAATCGCAAGGACTACAAAAAATGATAAATCTTGACTATGTAATTATCATATTGGAGAAATTCAAACCTACTAACATAATTCACTGATGTTTTTAGTAAAGTGTTTTTGACAATTCCGCAACATATCCATTTTATCGCACGAGAATATTCTCGGTATGCTTCCATATTCTTTCCGGAAAGTACAGTCTGGTATTGATAATTCGCGGTCAGGTGGTACTTCATCTTGTCATATCATTTCGCGGAGTGTGTCAATGTATGACCATTTGCCTTCCAATGTTTTTTTTGTAAATCCCGTGCATTACGACGATTCTCATAGTTTGGGCCTTCCAGATTAACACAGTTCATTTGCATTATCCTCATAGCGAAGCATTTTCTGTGAATTCAAAATGGTGGTCATGTTGTTGGTCCCCTACCAAACATTCTGCGCTATCTCCGGAACGACAGACAATTGAGAGATGAAACTTTGTGACTTTATAGTTTATCTTATTGGAGTCATTTTGACACTATATGCATAACCATCGATGTAGAGGATCATGACTAAATTCAAGATGGCAGCCACGTGGGGTTCCAAAATTTCTGCTTTTCGGCGATGAAAAGTGGGCAAAAACTATTTTATTTCACATCACATTAATATTTACTATTTTATCACGCAGTTTTTGTAGAGAAATTGCATAAACGACAAATTCGAAAAATCTGACCGGAAAATCAACCAAAAAATGCCTTTTTTGAAAACCACGTCACTGTCACGTCATCAATGCTGCCATCTTAGATATTTTACATTTTCTGATAGACCTTGATCCAAGGGTATAGTGTCGTAAGTGTCGTTCAGCTCCCTAGCTCAAGGGGTAAGAAAAATAATTCGGTGGGTGGGCGAAATTTTCTATGATGCCGGTGCGGTGGAGAATCTTTGAACCCAGCTAGTGCCCTTCCTTGGTTGCAATAGAAAAGGATATGAAAAGGGACAGTAATCCCAGGACATTCTTAGCCATCACACCGGCAATACATTAGTATCAAATTCATCAAAACAACGGTAGTATACATACAAATAGGCTAGTTTCCTGTACGAGGGAAGCGGTCCCTAGCCCCGTGTTCAATGCTGTGGTTGAATTATTAGATATCTAATCGTACCTTGCAGAACGTATACACATGTAGTATATATGCAGGAAAGCTGGGCGTCACCAAATCGATGCATGTCGTTCTAAGTGAATTAACTTATTTTCATAATCTTTTTCGCTTTGCAGCATTAATATACCAGTAGTCTTCTGGATATTGTAATGGCAGGATATTATTCCAATTGTTAATAGCCATGTGTTTCCTGCGGCACAGGTGCAAGCTATCACTTGTAGAGCCATTCCCTAATAGCAATAACCTGAAACGGCCTTGTTGCGGTAGCACAGGTTTTGCGGTAGCAGAGAAGCTTGTACTTTATGTTGCATTATACAAAGAATATTGCAGGTAAGAAATTCGATTCTGATTAGATACGGTGCGTTCGTAGAGTGGCAATGATTACTGTTCGTAGTCTGACATCTCTCCGGTGAACACATAATTTTCGCGGTTGTAGGAGGAATCTTTTGTATGAGTGTCCGTTTGTGTATGCTTTAACTCAGGCCGGTTGAAATCTAATCGATGAGGGATGCTTTCAAGATTTGCCTGTCCTACATATTAAATTAAATGTAGATTAAGGCCTTTCTCATACCTGGAGTTTCCCCGCTGTTTCCATTCCAGAATAATGCAATCGCAGGCGCAGTGGATTTGACCATGTTATTAGCTTGTCAGACAGACTAGGTTTTATTATTATTCATGACGTATTCACGCACTCCCATAAAGCTTTATCATTGTTCGGTAAAATGTGGAACACTATCTATCGATCTCTTCGGGGTATATCAAAGATAGCAAACTTGATCTATTTCAATTGGAACAAAACAAATATGTACGACATCTTGAAAGGCTGAATGTTGATCGTAATTATCATACTGGAGTCAGCTTAAACCCAAGAACGTCATGATAGCAGTTTTGAGCAAATTGTTTTATTAATGTTTTCTCGAAGTTTGTCGTCACATATTATTGAATTTGCAACCGTCTAATCCGTCATTCATTATTAAGCCGTCGTCCATTAAGGAATCTCTGCGTCTGTATTCCAAAGACATATTCCATATAACAGATTTAGCACTAAATTAAAAAGGATAAATCATAGTATACATGCACATAGACTAGTTTCCTGCAAGAAAGAAGCGGTCAACAGGTTTCAATTATGCCGGCAAGACATCATTATGTTCCAGGAATATCAAATACGTATCGCTGATCAGTATTCCTAATCCATATAATATTCGTAGTAAAATCGCCATCTAGATGACGACCTTACAACGATTATTATGGATTCAGAATAATGGTCAGCGATACGGATTTGATATTTTTGGAACATCATGATGTCTTGCCGGCATCATTGAAAACTGTTGACCGCTTCTCTCTTGCAGGAAACTACACTCTATGTTTTTGTATACTAAGATTGTCTTTTTGAATTTTGTGCTAATACTGTTATATGAAATATGGAATAGGTCTTTGGATTAAGGACGCGGATATTCTTTAATGGACGACGGCTGAATTATGAATGACGGACCTGACGCTTGTTATTGAACTTTACAAACTTTACATGTACATGCAATATTGATGAAGTTTCATTTCTTTGTCGATAACGTAATTGAGCGAAGAAATGAGCAGGTGTGGCTACACACAATCATGGTATAACCAGCAATTAGTGTTAATTATGTTGTCCGACCTCAATGCAAACGTCTGACACCAGGCCTTATAGTTGAGATGTCGGTTGCCTAACTTACCTCTTCTTTACTGACATTGACTAATATTCTTTACTGACGTTGACTAATATTGATGGGTATTTAGCAAATGCTATTAGCTGAGATACACATTCCCGAAATGCCGGTCGTCCCTGTGTAATGCAGTCTAACAATCACGAATGGGGACATTATTATAATTATCCAGTGTCCGAGTTGGATACGGGAATTTATCCACTTACCTGGCAAAATTACCCCATGACCACCAAGAAACAGGATACATTCACGTACCATACGTCCCAACACCGGATAGCGAAGTCATTCCTACGAACAATCGTTTAAACTCTGAAAGGTGACGCGGTTAAGTAGGTCTAACTCGCGAAACCATTAGGAATAAATGAGAAAGACAACGACCTCAGGCTCATATTTCAAAAACATTATAATTCAACAGACCATGCAGAGTTTGATCGTCCATTCGAATGCGAGAAAGACTACACAAACCGGAAAAATCTGATAAAAGCCAAATTAGAATAAGCGTGAATATCAGTGGTACAGTCTCTCATCATCCACGGTGTACCCAGTACGCTCATCAAAGACCCAGGCGTGGACACCACCGTGAACACCACCATTAGCATCTTGTAACAGTATACTACTTTTTCAACATATCGATCTGATTTATGAAGATGATATCCAGGATATTCTATATTTCCAGCTCTGTTTAGCTGGTAGAACTCTCCAGTAGTCTTCTTTGTACACATTGCATATGAAGGCCAGAGCTCAGTCAGTGTAGTAGGAGCGACAATAATAATCATTTCTACTTCCAGTAGATCTTCCACGGTCGACAGCGGTCACGCGCCGTAAATATTCGTCGAAGACTGGCTGCTGTATACCGGATCTATGGCTGATATTCTGTAATATCGCTATTCGGAAAGAGTGAGTCTATCGCGGTCGTTTGCTATGCTGAAACAAGTGTATCGTCTCCCTTGCCATGTTGTCGTAGGCTAGACGTCAGAGTACCAAATGTTGTTGATATACAACGAACTGTGAAACTATGTTAAATGATAACGGCCCAGGATAATTGTCAGGAAAAAATTGTCTTGCTTTCGTGAGAAAATCTCGTTACTTACCAACCAACGCCAGTATAAACATGTGCTTATTTATTTGTATTCCATGCTTGCCGGTGTTAAGGGCCGTGTGGTCATGCCAATCAAGATGTCCGCATGAACATCTACAATAAAAACGTGGCTGGGAAGCAAATCATCACAAGGATCACGTCTTTTTTCTTGTGATGGTTTTAGAAATATTGCAGTCAGTATATATAAACTGACGAAAGATCTTGAATTTTGGACCAAAAAATACGGCCGTACAGGTCAGACAAACAGGAACGCTTACTAAATTATATTGAGATAATGAACAAAAATATACGTCTCTATGGTGGGCCTCCACAGTTTCGTAGCAATGGCCCCGGTCTAATTTCATATTACGATAGACTGTCTGTGTTCTGCTACATCATAATTCTTCTTGCTATCGTAATAGCTCATATTTATAATACCATCCTGCTCAGCATTATTAAAGCTGCAAACGAGCATATACAGATCGATGGCTGGCTTCGTGTACATGGTGATCGGGTCCGTGGAGTAAATTCTGTCATGCCTCAGTTATTGCCCTTGAATGTTCCTGAAAATCAGGACTCGCTTTACGGAGAGAAAATCTGACAAAAAACGAGCAGGTTGATCCACACTTTTTTAGTTTGGTACCGGATCTGGGAACATGAGAAAGGAGTTCAACTGAAATCGCACTCACAGATTTTTCTGGAAATTGAGTCGAATTTGACCATTTTTCGACATTTTAAGGAGTTTTCTAAGAAAAATGAAGCAAGCTTGGAGGGGAATGTTCGAGATTATTTTTTCTAAAACATATCGGTGCTGTGTTTTAATATAATAGTTTAGTCATTCTCTTTTAGAGAATATATACATATGTGTGATTTAGGTTGAAGATTTCAGGACAATTGATGGCCGAAAAGCGGACCGAATGGAAGAATCTCCGGAGTGCACCCTATGAGAAAATTCCGTCTTGTTCGCGAGATTTTGCCTTTCAATAATTTGCTATCAACTCAACGATAATTCGCCAGTGAGTCAAAACCAGAAGTATTAGTATTATGCGGCAGAGATTAGTCGTCTAGATTCGCTGCCTATGTCTTTGCCGTGTGTAGATTACTTTGGAAATGATGGGAATGTGGCATGGATCAATTCAGCGACAAAGAAGCCCCACAATGGGCTATAAAGGAAACCATCGAGAAACATTTTGATCAACATACCAGTATGAAGGCGGCAACTATATAACATATAATCTAACAGGATAAAATTCAAGTCCACTGTTAATGATGGAGACAAGACAACATGATTATTGTCCTGGTGCTGAGGTGTGACGTTAGCGTACATGTAGCTGCGATAAATCCATAGAATGACATGCTATATAATTAAACACAACATACAAGGTGGTGGGAAAAGACACCGACATACCAACAAGAATTCATATGACCCCACCGGCCAATATTCTGACAGCATAGCTAATAATATCACAAGAACAAGCAATGATCTCTGTGAGGATATGTATCTCAGCCACACTTTATAGGCGTTTATATGCGGACATATTGAATGGCATGACCACATGGTTCCTAGCACTGGCTAGAGCGGTATTAGTGGCTCATGTGGCTCTGTCAGTATGTCGGCACCTCTTCTCCCTTCCCTTATATGTGTTGTAATTAGATACAAATAACCAAGAGCAATGATGTAATAGCTTTCTGTCAGGTCATCTGATGACGTGTGATGACGTATGTGACCTTTTGATAGACGAAACGGTAGAATGCTTGTTCCTATCCAAAACACAAGTTCGTGAGGCCCGACACCGACCAAGCGCTTCATTCCCCAACATTGATTTGTACAGATAGCAAGCCTCGGGGACGAAACGTCCATCAGTAGATATAACAAATTTAAAATCATATTATAAGGAGCTTGTGTTGCCGTTATGATTCTCTAAACTCCACAGTCAAAAACAAATGATTTCTGGGACGCACAATTCTGGTACATTAGTGGGCTGATTCGGAAACAAACTTGATGACAGTATCACTCATATTTCAAGTGATAGCATGATGACTTTATTAGGTTCTATTGTTTTTCCTTAAGATAACACGACTTGATTGCAAAAATCTTTGCATATCTGAATATTCGGGAATTTAGATATTCTCACACTTTGAGGTAAAGTCCCAGCTCACCCAATCCCTTTATTAGATTCAAGTATAATAAACTAGTCCTAGCAATTTGCCAATGTAGGATCTCTGCCTAATGACTTGCAAATTCGAATTTTTGCTCTGAATAGCTTATCAACGTGTCATGGGAAAAAGTTATGCCTCATTGAATAAATGGAAATTAACTTGAGCTTGTCTGGAACAAGTGGCCTTAAATGGCACATACCTCGGGAAGGCATGGGAGAAAATTCTAACGAAGTTCAGGTGACATGAAAATGGCATATACTTCAGTGGCGGGCTGGAAAGATGGATTCCAACATGTTTGGAATTAATTCCAAGAAGAGAAAAGAGGCATCAGTAAAACAGCGTCCAAATTGGGTCTATGCCTTGAGCAATTCCTTTCAGCAATATTCCAATTAGCAAAATTATGTTGATATTTTTGTGTGAAATCTTTCAACATTGTTTCAACATTGAGGTACTGTCTCAGTCACGAACAGACTATATCTAGTGGAATAGGTGCATACAAGTCCTTCCAGTCCTAAAGCACTTGAAAGCATTCAAATTTTGAAAAGGAAATCCGGGATTTTCGTTGGCGTACGTAGCACTTTGGAAGAAAATTTAGCCAATCATAGAGTTCTCTAAAGATTCATTGTAGATTTGCTGACTGCTATCCGATCTAACCAATTTCTCTGACGTTTACCTCGATTAATGTTGGCGTCCTCACTGTGAGGTGAACGGATGTTGGTGAAACTTGTAGAAATACGATATATAATATTGGAATTGTCCATGAAACAGTAAATCAAGCTTTGAGTTTTGTAATATTCCCATCGTAAACGTACAATATCATTCCATTCTTGTGATTAAACTCATGATGTGTAAGTCATTCGAATAATACAATAAGCTGACCATCTCAGACAATCCGCAAAGACGTATATTCAGCGTCTGTTCATGAATAATAGAATAGCTTGAATGTCAATTCTTTACATCAGCTTGGATGAAATGAGCCGTACTGTGCAACTGAATTGTTTCACCTCACGTTAATACATGTTATCAGACGTGCCCGAGACGAAGTAAATACCTCCACTTCCGCTACATTAGGGTATGTATGCGTGTATACTCTAGGATTCGTGATTACTGTCAATATTGTACAATGTTAGTTTGCGTAACTGTATTATTCTGGGAACAGCAATATGAATTAGGCATGATATCGGGAAGCTTTTCTAGCGATGTCAGAATCAAGACCTTCCCGGCACAATGTTAGAAATTCAGCTAACGATAACATTGGAACATCGTGACGTTGCCTGTTTTTCATGGCCTTCCACTATATCACCAAGAGAATATTGAATTCTGCTGGAACATGTGCGTGTAACACTATATGGTTTATTGGACCACGATATTGACCTGATTTGAATCTACAACATGTGAGACCGGCAATGCCGCCAAATTGATGGGCATTGTAAGTTAGTTAGACTATACGAAATGAACGTCTCATTTTCGTTCTGGCGTCATCAGATGACGGAATCTAGCCTCTGTTCACATCTACTTTTAATGTTTACCTAATACCTGGGTAAGGGTAACATACGTTGTCATAGAAAGAGGATCTTGACAAGAGAACTCCTGATGGACAAAGAACTGGCTATGATGTTTCTGATGCTTGATTATTATTGTAATGTTGCTGTTTGTTTTTTACGCCGTACCGGGTTCCCACCACCGTTGATTGCTATCGCTCTCTTGTCATGATTGTACCGTGTTATGTATTTCAGACTTTCCACAAGATCTCTCTCCAGACGCAGAAGTTCCGAAGACATTCCAATGAGTCTGAACTCGGCCGCCATCCTCCCACAGATCCACCCCAAGAAGATGCTGATCAAGCGGAACACAGTGGCCGACTTCGCCTGTAGTCGGGGATCGGGCACGGATGGTGAGTACCCTTAAACCTAAGTAACCAACCCGAATGATAACATTCATCACCACACACCTTCGTGCTGATTAAGTCCGTTCTTTGTACATGCGTCATTTAATATCCGAGATTGCACTGTGCACTATTTGTAGTGCGTTATTGTCAGATGCTTCCCCCATATAGAGACTGTCCTTGTTTCCTTTTAAATGTTCGTCTCACGTTGTTATCACATGATTGGTTAGAACGCCATACAAGATGCACATATGTTCAATAAGGCAAATGTATTGTTCGTATATGTAACGAAAGAACGTGGGCTCTACATCTCAGCCATTCAAGCACGGAGCGGTGTCTCTTGCCCCCTCCGAATCATTTACATAAAGTTTTGCCGTTATTCCATTGCGAGAATAAATGAACTGTCTTACCTTATGACATATGAGCCTGTTTACATAATATATTTATAATATACTTGGTCATGAGATAGTGAATATTATCAGTCGATTATAAAACATTTTTACTGCAGTGTTGATATCGAATCATCACTTTGATGATATGACAAATGACGCCACAAGCAGCGAAGACCTCAATATTGGCGCACAAATACACTATGGTCACATTGAGAGGGCAATTTTCCCAAACCACTAGGTTCATGCGCCGCAGAAAAGCAAGCTGAATATTTGGAAAGGGCTTTGTGTATTATTATGCCGTTTGACTACCATATTATGACAGGAAATAAGACACAAATAAGCATAAATTGAATAAGAAATATTTGGAATAGCGACAACGGAACCACTCGTCACGTACGCGTGCACCGCGCTCACCGACACCGACACTGGAGACATTGCAGTGTGTGGCCAGAGCAGAGTAGCGCGGAAAATAAAAACAAACACCTTCATCATCCGAATGCTCAAATTTGGGGTCATATCACGATATGTCACATGAAAGTTAATGGGAGAAGACATGAAAAACAACCTAATTCAGCGACAGTGACTCTTGTCAGTGAGTATTCATTCAGAATCGGACAAAATCTCAAGGGTAACTTCGACATGCGCGAAATTCAGGTAGAATCCCGATTTTGTTTGGAACGAGGACAAAATGTGTAAGCACAACTCAGAGCTCAACCTTGGAGGCGAACGAGAACACGTCAGTCCTGCATGAGGAGGGGATGAGCAAGCCCGACTCGAAACACGATCAAACGTGATTTTGTGTCGAGAGAGAGAATTAAGTTTTAACGTCGCGTTCAGCAATATTTCAACTATAAGGCGACCTGATGGTAATGGATGAGCATTGGGGGATAGTGGATAATCGATCAGTCTACTAGTAAGATGTGGTCCATAGGTTCGCATTATTGGTCCCCCGTAAGAATTATAACACAGTAGAGCCCTCGAGTCCGACCACATAAGAGTATTCCTTCCCTTTAAGTTGCCAATATGTATAGTACCAAGTTTCAAATATGTGTATCGGTGGCGGGACGGTCCATTTAATCAGCATTGGTCATTCTCAGTTTCGCGCTTTTTTGAGGTGTTTGAAATAGAGTTATTTAGAATAAAAATATTTTTTTAAATCCGAACAGTCGGCCCCCGGTTTTAAAAAAAATGGTAAGAAATCTTATTGAAATGGATTGTCATGATGTTTCCAGAAAGTGGACGAAATGTGGCCTAAGTTGAGCAATTTTTAATAATTTTCGTGGAAATATAGAGACCATTCCGACGATGGAAAATTGGTTCAAGGTAAAATTTGCATAACTGGCTTATACCAATAAATATAATTGTAACTGGTGTATTTCAGTACAGGAAACATACACGTTTAGAAGATTTTGTAGACCTTTTGGCAACTACTTAAGAGGGTAGGGCTATACCTAGGCGCTAATCCTAGAAACGAAGGATTAACTGAGGACCGCATCCATCTCATAGAGTCACTGGTAGGAAAGCCGCATCAGGTTTGTAACCGTTCAGTAACAGAGCTGCAACCCATTAATTTACTGATGTGTTACTGCACCATAACCAATTTGTAACAAAGTGTGGAAAATTGAGTTGGTAACACAGCAGTGGCATCTAGGTAACTTCTTGATAACTGAATTGGTAATAGAGAACCTATTGGTAACTGCTTGGTGAGTACTTTCCTAGGACAGGCATTTCCTCTTCCGCACTTGGCAAGGTTGGTAGCGGCTTTCCTGTGAATCCTATTTCGGCACTAAGAACAAAACTCATCTGAATTCTAGCTAAACATCATCACGTGATTCCCAGACGTTGGACAAATGAGATAATAACGTTATCTTCGCATTTCTCATCAAAATTGCATTGAAGTCATAAAAGATTAACAGCATTAAACACAGGTATGGTTATTCCATTATAGATCATAATGAGATATTTAATATCGTAGTCATCTTGTGCGGAGTCCTGCTTAGAGGCACATAAACCTCAATAATAATCGGACCGATAAATACCGCCACTACAGATTAGGTCAGTGTTGTAGTTCTGATTTTACATTAATCAAGTTCAAAACTTTTACCTTAATTTCAGAAAAGAAAACAAGACAGGCATTTTCTTTTCGAAAATTGGTGAGTATTTTTTTTATCATTTCAAGAGTCTGTTGAAGTTGAATACAAGATTTATTAATCACAAAATGCCGTTGGAACGATGTGGTCACATGAATATACACATTCTAAGCTAGACAAAGACACATTCGACTCCAAGAACTCTGAAAATCAAAACAATCATCGTCACTGACACGGATTGGATTTTTGGAAGTACCTGGTGTCTTTCTGGCATCAGCGACTAGTGCTTAACGCTTTCCTCTTGTCTATCTTTCACTTGGGTTTATGTAATATTCAGTTTATGTCTGATTGGAAATTGATGATGATGTTTCGCACATATATGAAACTACGAAATTGATAATATACGAATGTCGAACATAGTGATTACTTTAGCGTCCAACAGAATGAGTTCCTGGTAAAGTTCCCATAACTACGTAATCTTTCCTTCCGAATGTTATATAGCTAAATTTAGATAACTTGAGACAACGCGCCAACGTCGTCGTGACGTAACCATACGTGATATCTTACACACGCGGTATGCGACTAGATTCATACTCCATGTAAGTGTCACGAGACAATGCATATAGTAGCCAAGCCTGGAGACAACAAAGTGTCTATATTTGATCCTTTTCAGCGGGACAAAGACGGAAACAATAGCTTCCTACACGAAATGTCTACCCACGAATGAGATGTTTCAAAACGCTACGTCTTTAGGCGGAGTATATCATTGGCGCCAAAATAATATATAAAAACAATCATAGTATAAAGACCATATTCCCCGGACACTCTCATTACAAAATGACCATCGAAAGGAAAATAAGGTCGCTTCGATGGATTTAGATCCAGGCGGAAAATATACGTCGCCAAGGGTTTCGGTTATGTCCTCTCAGTTTCAGCTGAGAAATGTCTCCGTCCATTTCAAGGCACCGAGAAAGTGCATCGATTGATTTGACGTGACCCCTAAAATAAAACTGTGGAATGAAATAATACTGGACAGTATTACACATTAAAGGATATGGCTGTGTGCCGTCTTGTCGGTAACATTGAAAACACTTTACCACTTATCTCTGGCATGAAACTGACTCGTCTCTCCATTTTTTGTTCATGCCGGCTTATAATTTGATACAAAGAGTGTCCGAGGAATATGATCGTTATACTATGATTGTTTCTATATATTAGTTTGGCGCCAATGATATTAACATTAGCAGTTATTGCTGATAGCATACGGTCTTCGGAAGCAGACATTCTGTAACGGGCGACGGATAAACATTGAATGAGGGATTAGACACTTGCATTTCGTTTGCGAACACCCTGGTCTATGGAATTTTGTATCTGATACGCGTTTACCTCGTAAATATTCACATTTATTATACCCATGGTGATACTATATATCAAAGCGTGACTATTACAGTACGAGCGTTTGGTCCGTCATTCATAATTCAGCCGTCGTCTATTAAAGAATATCTGCGTCCATAATCCAAAGACATATTCCATATTCCATAAGAGAGTTAGCACCAAATTCAAAAGGACAATCGTAGTATACATAAACATAGGTTAGTTTCCTGCCAGAGAGAAGCGGTCAACAGTTTTCAGTGATGCCGGCAAGACAAAATTATGTTCCAAAAATATCAAATCCGTATCGCTGATACATAGACCGGCAAACGACTTGGACATTTATTTGGATAAAGAATAATGGTCAGTGACTAGGATTTTATGTGAAGAACATTATCATGTCTTGCTGACATCGTTGAAAACTGTTGGCCGCTTCACTCTTGTAGGAAACAATCCTGTGTTTTTACTATTTCTATTTCTTAAACATTTGGAATTCGTGCTAACTGCCATTGAACTGGGTTTTTCAATTATTGACGCGAACGTTGTTTTATGAAAGACGGCTGAATATGGAATGTCGAATCTGATGCTTGTTACGAGATAGAGAGTAGTAAATATGCACATACTGCGCTTGTGTACTGATGGATTAATCAAACGAACAGTTCCATCTGAAATTCCGCGAGAGCAGCAATTTTATAACAATTGGAAAGATACGCCAAAGGTGAGAAAAAATGACGACGTCTGGCAATTAAAAGGCAACCATATGACTCTACAGGAAAGCTTCCCTGGGCACCTCATCTTCAGACCCGAGAATACGGTGAATTCTCGGATGTAATTTGAGTATCACAGACGCGCTTTTGTTCAGCCGCGCTTTTGCTTTACAGATGTTCATGTGGGGACTGAAATATCTACAAGTCCCTAGCACCGGCTTAAGTGAAATTAGATACGCTAGCGCGGAAGCTGTGATGACAGATCAGCTCAAACAAATAACTCATCTGGTGTTAATGGATGAAACACAGTACATAGCAAGATGGTAAAACACACTCACCTAACTACAACGAACCGCTTTGAAAAGGTGTTTTGTGATTGATTCCGGTCAAACTAGAACCGCTTCAAATAATAATACGATACTGGCTATAAGTATAAATCTAGCGAATACTGAATTTTCATTCTTGATAATAAATGGGGATCTCCATTCTTGATAATAATAGTGAATCTCCATTCTTGATAATAATATTGAATCTCCATTCTTGATAATAATATTGAATCTCCATTCTTGATAATAGTGAATCTCCATTCTTGATATTTATAGGGAATCTCCATTATTGATTATAATAGTGAATCTCCATTCTTGATAATAATAGTAAATCTCCATTATTGATAATAATAGTGAATCTCCATTATTGATAATGGCAATAATACTAAATCTCCACTTCCACTCTTGAGATAGTTTCGATGAAGGGCTTGTAATTTCTGCAAGAACCGTCGATCCCCTGATGCTGTTTGGCAATTGACAAGGGTCAGTGTACACAAGCATGTAATCTAAAATCTTATTTGACACTCGATCGATAATAAAACGGTCAAAGGCACGACAATAGGGAATTATCTTTTATGAACAGCTGAGATAGATTTTCTTATCGGCATTTCGGTCCTAATATCTTTGCGGTACGCATTTCTTTTGGTAAAGTTTGGTAATTGAAATTCGTACTTTACTGGATTGGTAACGTCGAGGTTAACTGGACCCAAGACAGCAGGACAAATGTGTATTTTGCCTGCATAGTGCAGTCCCTTGCGGGGAATACCCACAATATCCCCAATATAAAACATACTAATCACCGAAGTAATTCCTCTATAATTGTAGCGACGATCGAGAAGTAAAGACTCCATTGTACAACTGGGAGACGTGTTAAGTCAAATGAAGACATCTGTTTTCAAGGATAACCACTTGGCTGCTTTCAAGGTAAGGTCGTTAGTGAACGAATATGGGCCATCGGGGAAATCAAATGTTTTGTCTTTCGTGGGATGAGTTCTTGATTCTGAATTAGTATACATGGTATACTGTTATATTTTTCGCATGGCATGTATGTTTATGTAGCCGAAACGCTAATCAATCGACGAGACAATAGTGTGATGTCAATGTTATATTCCGAAAGACAGATGCGACAAAAGATGTCAATAGTGAATCATTGTCGCACCTGTTATTGCATCGCTTGTTTTTTGTTATCTCTCATCTGCTGTTGCACGGAAAGTATTTTCGTGGTTATTTTTGAATCCGAGCGAACTATAGAGGCTTAAAGCGAAGGGGGGGGGGAATAAAGCGATGACACGGTAGAGCGACGAAGCGACACAACAAATGTGCATTGAAGTGATAGAACATTAACGTATGGGATGAATCTATAGAGCGAAAAACCAATTTTTCATTCATGACAATGGATGTGCAATACAAAAAGGCGAGGCTATGAGTTTTTCATATTTCTTGTTTTATTGAGTTGCTTGTGACCTTAACATTTGTCCTTAAACTTGGGTCACATCGATTCTCACTGATGCACCCACTCATTAAAGCTTTGAGACTGTCTTTTCAGTCCCTAGTGACCTTCGTCTTTGACCTTCATACCTCAATAGGATTCGTTTCACCATAAGCTTAAGGTATTCTTTAAGTTTGATCACAGTCCATACCATTGCACTGTAATAATAGCAACATTTTTTTGCAATAGTGGGGGTCAGCTACTTAGATTTTTTACCTTCACTTCTTTGTTTACGACACATTGTCTTCCCCTTATATATCCACACGATTTTCAATGATTTTCATATTTTTGAAGCTTCGTGAACTTGAGCTCCGACCTGTTGGCGTCATAGCTATTTTGATACTATCTGAGAGTCATTGCTAAATACTTGGAATGGTGAAAATGGTTGTAAATGCAATATATGCAAGTAGTTTTAAATGCTCTTTTACTATTACATGCAACTCGTTTACTTGGTTTTTATTTCTATACCTGTTATCACCCATCCGTCGGTAAATAGCCAAAGGCTAATGTTTTCTGTAATTTTAATCGACGTTAAATAAAGATTGTCTTACTGTCTTAGAGGAATCGGGGGGATGCCGAATCTCCCTTATAGCCGTAATCGGGAAGAGGAGAAGGAGAATGTTTAATCCATCGGGTTTCGCCAGCTATGGCTAACGTAACCCGAATTAGTATCACATATATGCGTCGTATATTGCGATGGCGCTTTCCGTAGTCCGTCAATATAATCATGGGTGTTCGCTTCTGAATTCTGATTATATATCTAATGTTACGGTACGCCGTACATGGCTTCGGACGAATGAAGAACCGTATTGATTCCGACCTGGATGGACGTGAGTCAAGGTCATTGCGGAACCAAAACTCAGATAGTTGAAAATATATGCTGTCAGTGCAATATGTATCATTTACAGATGGCATTTTTGACCAAGCTTCGGATAGTATTAATTTTCTGAACTCAATAGATTGTCATGGTCGTTGAGACGTAAACTCTGATCAGTTACATAAATTGACTCTTGTTTTTTATATCAGCGTTCCATAACCTCTGACCAAGATGTACACCGTTTCCAGGCTGGGGTCCGGGAGGCCTTGACCTTTTGCTCTTCTGACCTGAAAATCAATGGACACTGAAAAATCTATCGATTTCCAGGTCAAAATGGTCAAACATTAAAGATCAAGCGGACCCCAACCAGTTAAATGATGTACATATATTTGGTCGAAGGTAACACACATATACGGACGATTACATATACATACTGAGCATACTTCTTCAAATATTTTTTTCAATTTGGTTCTTAAAATCAATCCCGCGATGGATTTGGTAATTAGTATTGTCTATTTCTTTGTAACTGACAGGATTTACATTGGTCCGATCTGATGGCATGTTCGGACAAGGAGAAGAGAGTGTCTCAACTTCCATCGAGCGAGTCGAAGCGCCGCGAGGCGGTGTGGGAATTGTTTAAAAGTGAATGCGTATTCTTGATAGACCATTTAATGGTTCTCAAACACGTAAGTATAGACGATCAAGTCTTATTTGGATTAACAAGATGAACGTTTAGTTACATGGAACAATATGCGCTCACGCGCCTGCTCTTTCATATATCTACTGAATTGTATTTGTTATAATTATTGACTGCTGCACCAGATGAACGATTCCGCTTTTCATCGTGAAAGTGCTCGTTTGTCCCAGTAGACGATAGGCAGCCATTCCATTCCAAAATCCGAATTATGATTTGTCGGACATTAAGGATCGGTACTCCTTTGGTTTGATAACTCCGCACAATATCGTGATAAGTTTACCATGCGGCCATTGTAATAGCCTCACATCTCCCCAAAATCACTACAAGCACTTCTGCTTGAACAGAGAAGTGAGTGACGGGCAGCAAACTGCCACTTATCGTTTGCATTTCCAACTGTCCCTCCCAGACCCCCTCCCCCCGTCCCTGCCTGCTCATACATTTATTATAAATACGCTTTCACGGCGGTAAAGTTATTGGAACAATCCGGCTATAGCCGTTGCATTGACGAGCAGAATACGCTTTGCAACGTTAGTACACTCGCTGAATACACAAATCTCAACCCACGCATGTCACAAGTATTCCTCTCGAGGCCATACGCAAGACTAGATCCTACATTGTAATCAATATCGTGTTCAATTTCATGCTATGTTGTTAAGCTTCTGTAAACCAAAACAGTCCAAGAGCCAAATCAATATCATTGAAGAGCTGGGTATACCAATAAGCTCGTCCACCAATTCTGGCGGAACAGCAACGTCACGTCCACCACCACTCAAACTATTATTCTGAAGAAGCTGTGAACATGCTCAACAATGGAGTAATAACTATCTACAGAAAGATCGTCCGCTCACCATTGTCCTTTGGGTTTATAGCATAAGAGCATAGCCCAAAGTAAAACCATATTCAACCTTTTTAGTCTTCCCCCTTTTATACGCTTCAATAAAATATAATATAATTTTTTTCGTCAAGTGAATTTACTTATTATTCTCCAATAACATATGTAATACTATGACCTATCTCCGTTTTTTGCGATTGATTCGTTATAGATAGGATGTGGTACTAAACTAGGCATCCGTAACTGTTCGTGCCATATTCGTTTTCCTTTCTGACCGACAGACTGAATGGTTATGATGATGATGGCTTGACATTATAGTCAACAAACACGTTTCCATCCGTGTTTCACAACCCATCTTCAAAATTGTGCATTTAAGTATACAAGTACTTTTCTATTATTCACTGGTATTTATGGCCAACAGTATGTAGCTCGATGGCGAGGACTGATTACAACTGAAACGTATTCACTCCACATGCTGTAGTCGTATTTTTTGCCCAATTTCACTTCCGGATTTGTGCGGAAATTGCTTGGGAAAAGAACGGGAATTTGCATTCAGACCCAAAGTTAGATTAAACTCCGAATGGAATAGAGGGAGAGAGAGAATTAAGGTTCAACGTCGCGTTCAGCAATATTTCAGTTATATAGAGACGAGGAATGAACAGAGCTACACAGTGTACACCTCTGCGATGAGATTCAATTAAAACGATCCGTTTGTGTTATGGAATTTGAAAAAAAGAGCTTATACGGAGGCCGAAGACAGACCGACTAATTAATAAAGTGGTTGTTGAATCCTTATGTTTGGAGTCCAGCAATGAATTGTTTCCTGGTAAAAGTGAAATGTAACCTATTGTGTTCCAGCTTACTAATTCGCGTTAGATAAGAGCTACGGGAGATGTGACCAGTTCAATGACAGATTAAAGAGACTAGCAATATTTTTCTGTCATAGTGCCCTTCTGTTGCGATTGCTGAACGCGATGTTAATCTAATTCTCTCTGTCTCAATCAAAGTTTGACATGCACAAATCATACTTTCAATCGAGAGATTCATTGTCTATCATATCTGTCTACTTCCTGGCTCGTAAAATCCAAACGTAGTTCGATTCTAACGTTGTTTGCATGAACTTGGATCCAATCGAAACACAAAAAAATCCATTTACATTCGCATTTGGCCCGCTCTGTACCATAGCGATACAATTTTACAGATAGAAAATTTTCACGAGAGCAGGGTATGCTTCCATCTCCGGTAGAGTCCAGATCTAACCATAGTACGACTTTATATAAATAGTATTGGTTGACGATATGGCTGATGAACGTGGTTGGACAAATTTGCCTCTAAACAATGGGCAATCCCCTCAAACACCAAACTTACCCAAGAGATAGTCAATGAGACATGTTTGCGCATTTCAATTGTATTCGTAAAAATATGCTGGTTTTATAGAAGCAATCACGGGTTATCTTTCTGTTTAAGGCATTTAATTGAAAATTTCAGAAAGCGAGCCAGTCACAGAGTTTATGAAAAGGTCAATTCTTTGTGAAAAATAACCAGAAACTGGGGATAGTTTGTAACATAAACGGGTATTATCACTGCATACAGCAGGCCATTTCCTACTTCTCATTATACTACTTTGGATTCAGTGTTTCATGGAACCTTTGAAAAACGTTCAAGTGGAAGGGTTTTTGATGTATGCAGAACCGGAAGCATTATTTGGGAATCTGGACGAACTGTGCTACGTAAGTAGATATTGATTGCTATTAGTTCACCATGATATATGTCACTGTTGTAAATATTTTGAGAAGAAACTTCTGTTCTTTAGTGTACACAAATTCCAACATAAAATACGAAGAAATGACGTCAATAATTCATACAGCATGATCTGTGTCATTGTTGTATATACTTGCCAATAAACTTCTTTTCTTTCTTGTGCACAAATTCCAGGTTAAAACACGAAGAAACAACGTCAATAATTCATGAACTGTGATCTGTGGTGCTATTGTCTTTATTTCCAGAGAAACTTCTGTTCTTCGCCTTACACAAATTCCAACATAAAATATGAAGAATTAAGTAACATATGTAACATATGTAACACCGCTTGTGTGTCATGTAACGTACATAGTTCATTCGTTGTCTCAAAGTATTTCCACATTGCCAAGAGCAGTCAAATGGGAGGATGATCTTTTCGTTATTACTTCTAATGATAATATCTTCCGATACTGATTTTCTTCTATTGTTCAACGCTACAGCAACATTACAATATGGATTGTCAGTTTTTGCATGAATATCTGGTGGTGATTCTGTGACAATGTATCCAGTATATCGCAGGTCAAAGAGCATGAAGTTTTACATTAACCTTATCTCACCTGGGCTGTTTGGGACCTGTCCAGGCCTGGAGGGGACCATTTGCTTCCCCCCCCCCCCGATAATTAGTTTCTTTGCCCCTAAGTTTGGCTAGGTGGATAGTAAAAAAAATACAAGATGGCCGCTGTGATGACCTCACAGTGACGTCATTTTAAAAAGACATTTTTTGGTCGATTTTTCGATCAGATTTTTCGAACTTTTTATTTATGTAATTTCCTTAATTTCCTGCAAAAACTGCACGATAAATTAGTAAATATTAATCTGATGTGAAATAAAATAGCTTTTGTCCACTTTTTCTCGCGGAAAAGCAGAAATTTTGAAGAAGGATGACCAAAACATCACCTTTCTGATACCCCACATGTCCGCCATCTTGAATTTACCCATGATCCTCTGCTCGGGGAGTTACGCGAATAGGCTCAAAATAATATGGTAAACTGAAAATCATAATTTGTTGTCGTCCCGGAGATAGCGCAGAAAGTTTGGTAGGGGACCATAATGCCCCCCCCCCGGCATGCTAAGGTTAACAGTAGATGAATCTATCGCCTTTAAGGTTTATATTTTGTGATACTATTTTCCATCTTCAGGTCAGTTATACGTTTTGCAAGGATTTTATCGCCTCTCTCGTCAAGCATACCAGTGATACGGAATTCGGTGCAACAAAAGTATTAATAAAGGCTTTCCAAAAGGTAAGACTTTCAACGTTTACTCATTTATTACGTCAGTCGGTCATTTAGGAAACTGAAATATATCACTGGATATATTATAATCGCTAAAGAAATTCAATGTATTTAGGATTCCATAGCACTGAAGATACAATCATACTAAATTTCGAGAAGGGTCTGTGGCAGAGATGTGTGCATGTGTATATCCAAAGGGTGTTAAATGGGATTCCAATGTGAAAAAGTGCTATTAAAACTGGTCATCTCGGCCTGCCGATAAAAGAACGTCTGGGAGAAAGGATTCAACAGCTCACTGCAACCCGATTCTTCAATATACATGATCGTCATCATGTATACATGATCGTCATCATGTATACATGATCGTCGTCATGTAGGACCGTACGTCTCTCCGTCTGCGATGTAGTAGTTCCAATGTGATTTCCTAGTGTTTATCTATGGAAACGATCTTTCTAAAACAGTTTCTTTTATAAGAAGTACTACTTTGCTGAACATATTCTCTTGTGAACAGGGATTATTTTGCAACAACATTTGCCAATCCCTATGCATGAATATTGTTACAAAATCATGCTTGCACAGAGATTGGTCATCTTTCCCAATAAAGTTCCTGTTTTACACCCTATACTTGCATTAGGGAGGATAACATAACGCTATAGCCGTGGGTTTGCACTCTATTTGGGGTGTGAAAATATCCTTTTGAGTTTTATCTCGTTATAGTTTGGTAGGCCTATACGATGCATGTAATCTAGCCTACATTCACAATCAAAACAACTGGATTTGTGCATGTGACACGTGTATTAAGCAAGTCATGTGGGTTTTTTATCCGCCAAGCAGCATGATCGGATTATTTGGCTTACGAATTAATCAAATTCTTGCGTAATATCCAATATTTCATTGAAGCCAATCAAATCTAACACCTCACGGGATGCTATAATTAAGTCCCGAAATCGACCGATCTACAGGACTCTATACGCACGATACATCAGCATGACATCGTTTCACTATGTTCCGCAAAAACCTTTATCAGATCTTATGGCATTGTCAGTGCTGAAGAGAAATCAGGAAAATGACGATCTGTCCTGAATTGACCATGTATATTGGCTAGAGATGAACGCGATGGCAATGGCGGGTAAACATTCCACTCCTGAATAAATCAGTAATCACTCTGGTCGAGCTCGCTTTGATCCCTGTAGACCACTGTTGTATTATCCACAGGTCCAGCGGGAACCATTATCGACGTGTCTAAATTCTATTCAATGTTGAAGTGATAGGTCATCCAAGAACCGTGATGGGGACTAATTAGCCCTTAGACCGATGTACTTGAAAGGCTGGTGCCGTGGGTCTTCCGGAATGCAATATATAGTACACGACAGTATATCCGGACATTTGAAACGGAGGTGACTGACTGGTCACAGATTCCCTCTACGGCCTTGTACGTTTCGGAATCTTCTGTCGTGGTCAAGCGAAAGCACATTCACACCATGGTCGGGCACTTATCACACCAGCTACTTTGAATTTATTCACAAGAAACTGTTGACGTTGTCAGGGAAAGTGTTGGTTCTAGAACCACTGTTAAGGGGATATTGTGGCCAAACTTCTAAGAAACTCTCATTTAAGGTAATTACTACTGAAGTCTGAAGAAGTAAGCTTCTAAAGTGAACAACCTGTGGCTCAGTAGTCTTATGCAAATATATTTTGTCGACGTCATCAAGGCAGCCTAAGATGATGAGAGATTCTTAGCTACAGATATAGATATAATCTCTATGGATCTCATATTATTGATGTATGTAATAATGGTAACTCCCTCCGGAACGTAAGCTTTTTAATGTTACCATTCTGCCAGTAATTATCAAGTTGCGACAGTATGTATACTATAATTCCGGTAAAATTAAAATTATTGTCAGAAATATAACTACACGGGATTACTAAGTGTTTTATTCTGGAACATTTGTATTAAGGTACGTTAGAGAAAATTCATATGCAGTAGCAAACCTCTCAGTGAATCATAATTATTTCCAAATATGTATCGCCGTCTCTATAGTATTTCACAATAAGCCAATGCCTATAAAGCTTGATCTATTGTCATTATTTCAAACTGGATGTTGTGGAGTAATCCGGAAAGGATACTGATATCGTTTGAATTGCGCTATAGCGGATTATCTTTCTACTTTGGCATCTGCCAATTGAAAGGTTTATAGGTATGCTGTTGAGGTATTGTATGTCCATTTACACTGGTCACAAATCGCTGCAGTTTTGTCACCTCTCACGGCATAGCTCAAGCTCTACCACGTTTATATTGCTTTCTGCTTCTCGACTCACAAGTGTGTGCTGTCATAGTCTCTCGGACTGAATCGGAGTTGATCCGAGATCATCTGTCGTCAGGATAAACGCAAATGGCGATGGTCTAACTGGATGAATTGATATCAGCCACGAAAAGCCGATATATCTGCCCACAGCCTGTAGCCCTATGGTAATTTGTTAAAAGCTACATTCAAACAATGTCGCTTTTTAATACATTTAATAAGTGTTTTGTATATTTCAAGGTAGACAAATGTAATGCGATCAATATAATATAATTAAATAAAACAGTTTTTTAATTAGCAAGAATCTTTCAGAAAACGACCACACCCTGAAAGGGCCAATGGAATATTACATATCTCATATTTATGTTTATAAGTCCGTTTATATATAATAGCTATATATCTATTGCCCGCTCATAACTTACCGTTTTCATATATTATATTACAGTTTTCCGCTTTGTCACGTGATGCCGGAGTATTTCACACCTACTGTCTCAACTATATGAACGCCTTAAATTACCTCGAGCAGTTAAGAAGGAAAGATGACTTCTGTGAATTTGAAAAGGTATATTTATTATTAAATACATGTGTATTATAACGAATTGGTCGAAGGAGTATAATAATAGGCTATTCGAAACCATATGTTCCACTGAAAACGATTTTTCAACTCGTATTATCGGTACGTGTTTTACGATGTCTTCAAAATGTTTTCAGGTCGAGCTATATCCGATCGACGTTCCGAAAATCATTTCGATCACTTCGGTATAGAAGTAGAGATGTATAAAGTGCGAATCAAGAAAATTGGAAAACAAATCACAGGAAAACATGAAGAATGCACTTTTTGAGGATCCATGATGGCTGTCATTTTGAATATACGTATGATATTTTGCCATCAGTATTGACTATGAGAGCAGACTGTTTTTGGTACTAGCGCTAAGATTATTCAAGTGGTTGTTTGGCGCACGTCATTTACTGCGCCATTTCCTCCCTCCTACACTGAAGAGTGGTATATACATGGAAAGGAAGTCCAAATACAGCATCCATGCAAAAACTGCAAAACATAAACCATTGTTAACATGCGTCTTATGCCAAATTGAACCCTCACTTATTCATTACATGTGTATGTGCATCTGAAATATCTAATTTGAGATTTGTCGAGAAAAAATTAAATTACATGTACGCTACTAGAACTGTTTGCCTCTCTCAGAAAGCGAAACAGAAAATCAAACAGATTATTCTTTTTAAATACAGCCATTATGGCTGATACTTTACCGCTTCAAGATTAACCGCCTGTTTCCCATTTCAATTTAAATGCATAGCTCGAATGTATAGTGCATGTAGCTCCATCAATCAGAGACTAATGTACAAGTTCAACTCAAATTGTATTTTGATTCGAAGCTTTGATTACCTCTCGGTTTATTTGTCGGTCATTTGGCAGTATCCATTACACTCAGAGCGTATTATCGATTTTTCTCGGGTTGTCTCAGTCGGAGTTCTTCGTAAAATACATCCTTGTAATAACACCCAGCTATTGTATTTAACTGTAACGAGAAAGAGAAAAATTACCAAAGTCTTCCATGTGAGCTCCAAAAAAAATCTCAGATAAACGTTCAATGTAGGATTGCGAATTAATGGTTGTGTTATTCGGCTTCTTTGATTGAAGTGAAACAAATGTGAACTTGATAGAATGTGAAAGCCTCACCGACCAAAGCATCAATGGCGTTGGCAATTTTCTTATTGGTAATTGTTATTTAGACTACTGTAATATGCGATTCCTTTCCCGGCACGTGATGCACATATTGATCATTGCTAAGGTTGCTGGAACAAACACAAATATTTTATATTATTCATCATAGGCAATTATTCTATTATCTGGAAGCTGCATCATTTCCACTGGACAAGTTACCGGTACCATTCGGCTTGGCATTGATGTGTTTAAACCTGGAACAGATTTTTTTAATGTTACCATTCTACCAGAGTGTAATGTTTCTATCACCAGTTCTAAGTTAAATTCCGTAATCTGATTCTAAGTGTACCACAGTCCACACACATTCTATACCCGTTTCCAGCTGTGATTTTGCAGCCTATCGCATCCCTACTAGAATCGTTAGATAGATATGTGATCAGTGTTTAATACGCGTTTAACGGTAAAGAAGAACACGGATGTATATTTGTATTTTGTTGGTTTTTCAGTTCTGTGAACAAGATCTTCGATGCCACCGATTACAGCTAACAGACCTACTCGTCGCTCCTATGCAACACTGTACAAAACTACCCCTATTGCTAAGCAACATAAGAAAATATACCCCTGATTTCGACGAGCGGAGGCAATTAACAGAATCCATACAGACAGTAGAAAACTCATTAAGTATGATTTATTAATACTTTATGTTGATGGCATTTTTAACTATGATTTCTGACAACGAAATCAACCCTCATCAGGGTTGTAAGGCGCATTTAGTGATCAGCGAAAATAGCCTACTGGGATTGATGTGATTTTTGATCGACAACTTTTTAATGTCATTTTATGGTTCATAAGGATCTTCACAACGTCGATAATAACATAACTAGGAGAGAGGAACCTTGGCATCGATTAGATTTAAATTGTAAAGTGGCAAGATGTAGAAACGGATGTTGTAGTACTTAAACCAATGTATGTTAAAGCGTACTACATCTAACGCAAGGATTTTAGTATTACGATTTCGGTTGATGTTTATTTTCGAGCGAAAACATTGAGTGATGAAATGCCCTGAACATGATTTCAGAACAATTAGAAGATAAAATGAAATGGGTTAAAAACTACGAGCGAGTGCAGGAGATCCAGCAAATGTTGACCTGGCCTCCCATCACAGAACTTGATCCGAAAACCTACATTCCAGAGGTACGTATGTTTCCTCATCGACAGGTTGGTTGTGTACATGGTATAGCCAGGTGTATACAAGAAGAGTATTCAAAGAGCGTAGTCAGATTGGACGTTCTGTAGACAGACTTCATTGGGGGTACTTATACTCGAACGAATTTTGAGTTCTGACATTCTGAACATGAGTTGGGGGCAAAGCGTAATGTTATAGGTCACCTAAGTAGGTCAAATTTTCATCAAAAGTAAGTCAGCTCAGAACTTGCTGGTAACAGTCCCCTAATGCACGTTCATGCCAAAAATCAAGGTTCTAATGTCAACGGTTCTCCTTATTTTGCCGACGAAAGGATTCGGATGGACTCACTGAATGACTGACTCATTACCGGACAATTTGCAAATGAGAGCGTACTGCGTAGGAATAACATGTTTGGGGTTAGAACACCAAAAGTGAGGAGCAGTGTTTTATCAACTATCAATCCATCGTTATGATATTGTCTCCTGAAATTCTTTAGGTTCTTGGCCTATAGAAAAATCTAATTTTTGATGTTTTGGATTGAATGAAAAATCCGCTTTATTACAGTCACACACAAAACTATTCCTGAGTGAACTTGTCTTTTTCACAAAGACTGTAATTCGTGATATACATTACAGGCTGTATGAATGGTAAATGTATACCTCGTCTCTAACTCGACTTATTCCTGGACTGATCACGACAGCCATAACAACACAGATGTGGCTTCCCCATCTCATAGTGTTTCCATGAACACACAGAATCGGAGATTGTCCCGGGTTCATTATAGGTACGAATATAAGTGTCATATCCGACGTTCAATAGTCGTACGTGCAGCAGTCCAGCGTCCATAGCCGAAACTCCCTTTTCAAGAGACAATACTAACACAAAACTTCATGCAGTCATCAAATAATACAAGTATATATAAACACAAGCTACTTCCTTGGTATAGTAAGAATCGGACAAAAGTGTTCAATGATCCGGCAAGACATCATAATAATTAAAATTGTTAGAATGGGCGAACCAACTGGGGAGACTGGGTCGGTGGGTGTTTTTAGAGGTAATTTATTTGTTTAGTTATGGATCAGTTCTTCATGTTAATAGTTGATTTGTATTTCCTCCAAATAGTCCTAATCGAGACAACCATTCCACCTATGTATTGATGTTCTTAATGGTCGCAGCGATTAGCGAATTAAATCTATTCTATTCTAATGATCCTATCGTCATATCAGTATCATTATATTTCATTTTTCGAATGAATTCCAGAATTCCACGTGACTGTTCGTAATTGATACTATGACAGTGACATGTTCGTATTTGAAGCTTTGATAGTGTCTGTTCGTATTTGAGCTTTTGGTGGTGATTGTTCGGATTCAGGCATTCCTTATACAGTCTGATCCTGTGGTGCCACTGAGCGTGATTTTATTTGTATTTATCCGTGGGGTGCGATATATGATTTGTTGCATTTAATAGCCACTCGCGTTGAAATCTCGTGTAGCTCGCACGAGTTTTTATGTAGCGGTGTTATGAGCTGTTATATCCGTGAACATAACATATACGACTACTGAGGTTGCTGTCAGCGCTGTTAACAATCGTTCTTATATTAACGATTCGAAGACGATAAAATGAACCATGGCTGCCTTGCTGATGTTAGAGCTGATCCCTGGATTCGAACGTCTCAGTTCAAATGTCAGTGGTTCAGCAATTTCTAAATCGGTATCCTTTTTTCTGTAAATACCAAGTTATCGGATAATTCGGAAGAATCCTAAAAATAATATTTCTCCTGGGAGAAATTAACATCCGGCTTTCAAGGGACGTGAATTAAATGCGAAGCTATAGGATGAAAATACACGCGTTCAAACAAAAACAATGTATACACACTAAATGTTTCCACGACGATTATATATTTGACGGGAACGCTGAGCTAAAATCGATATTACGGATAAACTCCAAGTAACGAATAAAAAGCTTACAAAGGTCCATTTAAGGAACGGAATTGCGAATACATCCCTTTGGTACCTCAATGAAATGATTTCAATCAGAATTGATCTGCTTCTCTCTTGCAGGAAACAAGCCTATGTTTATGTATACTATGATTGTCTTTTTTGGTGCTAATACTGTTATGTGGAAAATGGAATAGGTCTTTGGATTATGGACGCGGATATTCTCTAATGGACGACGGCTGGATTATGAATGACGGACTAGACGCTTGTAATTGATACCATTCAAATAAAGGTATCATTCAAACCACAAAAAATGGGAGGAATAGTCGAAAAAAGATCTATTTTTCCTTAAGAAAGTAACATGTGATCAAGCCATCAAAAATGATTATAGCGCCAACTGATGTCTCTGGGACTTCTCGCAAGTTTTTTTCCTGATAACTTGTACTTGATGTAATCATCCCGATAAAAAGGCTTGAAGATAGAGACAATACAGCTCATCATCGATGGATGGATGGATTTGGAAATAACGATCAGACCCTGAGTAGCAAAGCAATATATTTGGCACATTTAAGGAGTAATAAACATGTATTGAATGGATATTACTTTCTCCATCTAAGCTGTACGCAACCCTCCATTGTTCATTCGGTGATGATTTATTATTTCAGATTTCATATATGAATGTCGCAAATGCGATGATCCTCGCTGTTATATATTTGGCTCATTTTCCCCTTCTAGTGCTATTCTGTTTTCTCGTGGCGCTTTTCTAATCGACATTCCAAACATCGCTTTAGTTAAGAGACTTTTTCACGTATTGATATAATTTCAATCTACTATATTTCAAATTAATATGGAAGACGGTAGCGGCCACTCGCCTTCTCGCATGCTCGCCCTGTATTTTGCTGACACGAGAAGTCGAGAAGTCGAGAACGCGAGGCGGAAAGTCGAGATTGCGAGGCGAGAAGTCAAGAACGCGAGGCAAAAAGTCGAGAAGTCGAGGCGAGAAGTCGAGATTGCGAGGCGAGATCTTTCTTTGCTTTGTGGCAAAAAGGTGAGAAGTCGAAAAGTCGAGAAGGCAAGCAGGCGAGAATGGACGGATTTTCGCATTTGCGACTTCTCGCCTTCTCGCCCTTTTCAGATTAGGCGAGAAGGCGAGAACATTCTCGACTTCTCGCCTTCCGGTCTCTTATACGCATGTACTGATCGGTATATTGTTCAGTAATGAGCTACATTGATGTACAATTGCAACTGGGAACAAACTTGCTATAATAGAGAAGAAAAGCAACTCCTAGTAGGGATGACAATTTCATTATGTATATTTCGCTATTAGTTATAGCATCTTCAGCAGTGAAAAAAGTTACCAACGCTAAAATTAAACATTTCACAGTCAATAATTCCAAGAGATTAAATAAATATTATGAGAATAATCAGATCGTTAGTTATCACTAACAGCGACAATAAATAGTTATAGCAAGATACGAATCTGTCCAGATATGTGGTCATGAAACAACATGGCGGACATCGACCAGAACTTGTCAGCAAAGATGCATAAAAATAGCTATAACCCCATAAAAGAATTATGTCATCACCTATCAGCAAATGCTAATGATCTGTACCAAACACTGATACAATCCATCAAGAAAACAGCTGTTAAAATTACTCTGAATTGACCAGGTGAGCGTTTTACAGGCATAAACGAAAATTACGCCATCGATAACACATTTACATGTTAGGCTTCTGTACTGGAAAAACGATCTCAATATAACTCACAATAGAACAAAACAGTATAGCATAGGCTGGTCATCTCAATACGCGAGTATATATACAAGGCATAATGTGATCTTAGCAATACACCTTTATGAATAGGTAAGCCAGTGAATTATGTCCGTCAGGTTGGACAGATATTAATTTGCTGTCATTTTCAGAAATTGTTAAATGCTAAGCTATAACCTGGCAGCGATCTGCAAATGGTGTGATTCAGGTGATACAATACACACTCTAATTGAAGAAAACAATACATAATCTGCTTATTTGGGAAGAACTAAGTAAACTGTACATAAATGAGTAAAGTATAGTGATATAGTGGGTATGTAACAACATTGAATATTTCTATATGTCATGAACTTTGGATAAGGACTGCCATTTTAATATAATATAGGTATAATTTTCTTGGCAATCACATCAGAATTGATGGAAACCTACAAATGCTGTAACTCGCATGGGAATATACAATTATGAAACAATACACAGTCTAATTTATGAAAAGAAAACGGGTTAATCTATAAATGATATTACCTAAATAATTTTAAATCATTTGATGCTTTCAATCCTTCGTTTAAAATTGGTTTGTGCCGGCGTATGGCCAAGACTTCTTTAAATAACACTTGAGACACTTTGTTCATAAATGTGTATTGGCTAAGATCACATTATGCCGTGTATATATACTGTGCGTATGGAACTGTTTGTAACTTTGTTCACTGCTGAAGATGCTATAACTAATAACGAAATATACAGAATGAAATTGTCATCCCTATTCGGAGTTGCTTTTCTTCTCTATTATTGGAAAATCATCAGTGGCTCCAATGGAAACAAACTTGCAGCGCTAAGATTTGTTCCCAATTGCAATTGTACATCAATGTAGCTCATTACTGAACAGAATACCAATCATGCGTATAAGAGACCGGAAGGCGAGAAGTCAAGAATGTTCTCGCCTTCTCGACTTCTCGCCTATTCTGAAAAGGGCGAGAAGTCGCGAACGCGAGAATCTGCCCATTCTCGCATGCTCGACTTCTCGCCTTTTTTTACAAGGGCGAGAAGGCGAGAATTCGCGAACGCGAGAATCCGTCCATTCTCGCATGCTCGCCTTCTTGCATTTTTTTAAAAGGGCGAGAAGTCGCGAACGCGAGAATCCGTCCATTCTCGCATGCTCGCCTTCTCGACTTCTCGCCTATTTTTAAAAGGGCGAGAAGGCGAGAAGTCACGAACGCGAGAATCCGTCCATTATCGCATGCTCGCCTTCTCGACTTCTCGCATTTTTTTAAAAGGGTGAGAAGGCGAGAAGTCGCGAACGCGATAATCTTTCCGTTCTCGCATGGTCGCCTTCTCGACTTCTCGCCTTTTTGCCACAAAGCAAGGACAAGAAGGCGAGAAGTCGAGCCTCGCAATCTCGACTTCTCGCCTCGACTTCTCGACTTCTTCCCTCGCGTTTTCGACTTTTCGTGTCAGCAAAATGCAGGGCGGTTATGCGAGAAGGCGAGTGGCCGCTACCGTCTTCCATAAATTAACGACCTGCTCATGACTAGTATAACACTGTGGGTAGACTGAGAAATCAAACGCTTTTCGGGTGGTGTATAGTAGGTTCCATAACTTGAAGTATTCGTATAAGACCATGTATGAGTAGTTATGGACACAGGCGGAGAACAGGCTTAGAACTCGTGTAGCACGAAACAAGATGGACTGGGTTGCAAATACTCCGATGTCAGTTTCTTTTCATAATGCATTCCTTTGGCAGTGAAATTAACGTCAGATAACATGACCTACTTTCATGAAAACAGGATGTAGCATATTTGCCATTAACGAGGTGTTCAATTTTTACTGATTGTCTTCACCATGAATGACACAGAAAAGTAAATATCACATTTATTTTATTTCATTTATTTCCACAGTTTCTGAGAGCTACGCTGACAAAGCAGCCATGTGAAAGATTGCTGGCTAACCCTAAACGACAGTTACTACACGAAGGACAGTTGTCTATGATAGGTAACGTTAACAGCGGAATCGATCGAATCAGTATTTCGGCAACGTATTAATAGAGGAATCCTCAAAACACAATTGTCATTATAGATACGGACAATGGGGAATTTGCAGAATACCAATCATCCAAACAAATTATGTGATTGTCAATTCTTGTTTGTCGATTTTTACCCAGTTAAACAATCAGCTGATAGAATAACCGCTTTCAGTTTACACTGTACACTCTGGATACACGTTCGTCAATGGTAGAATCGTTAGAATGACCGAATCGTTTGAATAACCGAATCTTTGGAATAACCGGATCGTTCGAATGGTAGAATCCTTTGAGTGATAACATCAGTTATGTAACAGATTTTTTTTCTAAAATAAGTAAAATATATTGAAAATCTGAATTTTCTAATTACGATTAGAATATTGAGGCTGTTCGATCATTGTGAACATCAACCGTTTCCTCGAGATTATTTACTTGTGAATAAGGCAACAGAAATTGCCTGTATATTTGTTGGTTAGGAATTGAAATACAATAATGATCTGGGTGTTAAAACGTTCGATATTTGGTAATATATGTATGTAACCTTCCGCTTTCAGAATCTGGGAAAACATGTGAAGTGCAACTACTTTTATTTGACGATATTCTTCTTCTAGCGAAAATAAAGAAACAACCGAAAAAGGTAATGTGTTTGATGTTTCCCTGGTGGTTAAACAGAACAGAGATACGTTAAAGTGTTGAGAGCTTTTACTTTTTCCAAACTTCTTTCTTCCCCTTGACATTTTCTCGTGATTTCAGTAATTTGTATAGTTTTACATGTGTACCTATGTTGGTGATATATTTTCAGTGGATACAGTACTTTATTCTACATTGTCGTGTATTCTTGCTCTCGCAAAAAAGGTTTGTCAGAACCGCTATCAACTTGTTGCAATTTTTGTGGTCAACGAGAGTGGCCTATGGCAATAAAATTAATCTCTTTAAAAAACTAGTCTAGGTTGTTATTGCATTAGAGTGACTGGTAAGAGTGACCTATAGTCGACGCTTTTCAGGAAACGTCATCAAATATACGCTTCCGTAAAAAATTAAAACGTGAAGCCAAGCTAACTAATATTCCTATGTACTTGCAAATCGCACCTTCAAAGCGCCATTTTGTATCCAACGAATGATTATTTACAGAAAAAAATGGTATAACTCGGTTATTTGGAAGAGTTTATAGTGTCGCCGATCGCGGTTTACCTCTGTAAAACTCATGCAGGATAACTTGATGGGATAATTCATCTCACACATTGTATATGGGATGGGCACGTGGGACGTCGGTAGACCAATCAGGACGCTCATTTTCCTTCTCCCGAGTGGGAATTTACATCCCATGATCAAGTTATATGGGATCCTCTTATTCCCTTTTAGCTAATCTCGTCCTATCATTCGTATTGCAGTCCGAGCGAGGAGTGCTAGTGGTCCACAGACAGCCGATTCCCTTAGATCGTTTCCGAGTCCACGAAATTGGAAGCCTGGAAGCGGCAGGTGAGTATTAATTAGTTTCACATGTCGTCTTGTTTTCCTCGTGAGTCAGCTGTGTGGAGCAGAACAACATTTGACTGTGGCATATGTTTTATCACATCGCTGTTCCATTTCTCGTTGTTTCAAATATCCCATGCTGATAGAGTATGGAATTACATACAAAATTAGTCAGTCTGTGTTTTCCGTACGGTGTTTTCCGTGCCTATTTTGGACACTCTGCCATTAGTATTGATACAATATTAGCGGATTTGTTAGCAACTACAGTGTATCTGGGTAGATCTTTCATTTCATCAGCGTTTTATTGGTGCCTAGTTTCCTTTTCTTACGAACCTAATTGGATGGCCTTTCGCGGTCCGTGACAGAGGTTCTGAGTTTGATCCTCCTGCTACAAGTAGCTGTAAACGACATAAACTTTGATTTAGGTGGACACTTTCTGTTGCAAGAATTCAGTGTAAAATAGCACGGATTCGGTTCTACACGCAAGCGCTCGAAGCAGAAGTCAGGGCGGAGTTGGATGTGGAGGCGGTTTTACGAGGTGCGGTTAATATTGGGATCTCAGACGTTACGCTCCCACTGTCTAAAACCTCCTCTCAATTCTAGAAAGCCTCCTCCCATTCTTGAAATTCTTCATTTGAAAGCCATTTGTTGTACTGGGAAGACATACCAGGATTGCATGCAATCTCTTGGATTACTTTAATTATCATTCACCATACCATGTCAAAACTGCTTGAAATGTATCTTAGAACAGTTGAAGACAACATATTGCTAACACATTGCTAGCCACTCTGAGTGATCATAGTTTAGTGCTTCTGGATTTGTTCACAGACTTTATTTTAGTATCAAAACGTTAGAATGAGGTTGTAGAAATGTGCAACATCCACAAAATGGCCCTGTGAAAAGGTTGGGACGCCTGAAGCGGTGACATGTACAATAACTCGTGTCATGACGAGATTGCTGAGATGGCAGCTGGTTGTCGATCATTTAACGTTAGATTTCGATAGCACTTGTCCAGAAAAATCCAGCAAGGTATCATTAATGCCAGTGAAGTTTGCTTCCTTCGACTGGGTGGATACGGACTGACGTATGATCTGACTGCAATTGTGGCGGTGTTAACATATACAGGAACGAAGAACACAATAGCCTTAAGCATGTACGTCACTTTATTTTTTTTATAGTGCAAATGTGTTAGACTTTCAGTAATAACTCGTTAGGCTAAGATAAACAATGAAATAGAAAACCGGGATGGCCATAATTTTTGTAGATATATAACATTATTATTTTGGTATGGCGTATCACGTTGGGCACACCGGTTCTTGTCAGATCACCGAAGTTAAGCAACGCTGAGCTCGGTCAATACTTGGATGGGTGACCGGGTGCTGTACTGGCTGGACTGATCAGTGTCCAGGATAATAGGAACTGTGAACACTCTCGTGTTCTGACACATGTAGGCAACGTCGTGATATGACTGACGAAATGTTGAAAACGACGTTAAATTCTACTCACTCACCCACCCATACACTCTTTATTTTGGAATGCATCCTATATCATTCAAGTGGTATGGAAATGAGACCGTTTTCATGTTCAAGTCTCGTTAGTCTTATTTCACACAGTCAAATCTAACTTACCATATTTAGTACGAGTTACATAATTCTTGCGAAATATGAACAATGCAGGATCACCATACATGCTTTAAATAGCAACGGTATAAATGGGGTCTTTCCAGGTCTATCCCGGATGAGGGTAGGGTGGGGGATTGTGATGGGGGTGGGAAAATATTCGTGTGGATCATCTCCGTAGCATGTATAAGCTTACCTTTTATCCGGAAGTGAATACGAATGAATTTTCTGGGGTACCATGTACATATGCATAATCCTTAGCCCAAGTATCATACTGTGTCATCCAACTATTTAATCCGACAGGCCCAGTTTTGGTCTGATATATTCCCCTTTGGAACGGCTAGTTATACTCATGAATGGTTCAGGTTTGGTAGATATCAATCTGTCATTTACTATTATCCGATTCTGAGATATTTTGACACTATTGATGAGAAGCTCGACTTGGTTTGAAAAATTTCGAAAAACATCATGTTATAGCTTCGTAAGCGCTTGGGGGTGAACGTGATCGCTTAAGCTATTTAACAGTGAAGTACATTTTCTTTAATTTTCAGTTCATGGCCTCAAGTTGGGATTTGTTCTTGTACATATCAGTCGATATCAACAAATCATTGGATTATATACATTACAAATAGGCAACGAAACAGAAAAGGTAAGAAAAATTAAACTCAGCTCGTAATTACACTACAAAATTAACACTGTGATGTTGCGGGAGTCACATCTCCATACAGTCACATCAGTCAGATATTACAAACTGATTGAAATCCATTTTAACCACGGTGAGCTGAGTATTATGAGGAAATAAAACCTTCCTATATACCGTGTAGAGACGTACAGAGAGGAAGCAAGAGTACTGTCCTTTGTTGAAGACATTAGACAGAAACTCTGCCCAAAGAATAAAACTGACCGCGCTTATTGGCTTCCAATGCGTGGAGTGGGTGATGGGGAATCACAACGAAAACGCTTGTTGCAAAGCGCGCGATAGCGTGTAATATTTCAACATTAGACAATTGCACAATCTTTTAGTAAGGTGCCTCGCCATCTTTTGAATCCGCTTACGTGGTACATCCTGCACAGGAGACCGGTATCGGTTCAAAATTCTGTCCTGACCTAAATCCTAAATGATTTTCTTATCTCTTGAGCTAGGGAGATGTAACTTTCCACACTATACCCTTAGGTCAATCTCTACCAGGAAATGTACAGAAAAGTTCAAGATAACCGCTTTGATGACATCGCAGTGACGTCATTTTCAAAATAGCCATTTTTTACAGTCATTTTTTCAATTTTTCATTTATGTGTTTTCTACGAGAAAAATGCATGATAAATTAGTGAATAATAATCTGATTGAAATAAAATAGAATTTGCCCATTTACCGGGTAGCAAAGCAGGAATTTTGAAGAAAATTGGCGAGAACATGACTTCTCTGGTACCCCACATGATCGCCATGTTGAATTTACGCATAATCCTCTGGTCGTGAGGTTATACAAATAGGCTCAAAATGACTCCATTATGATACACTAGAAAGTCACAGAGTATCTGCTCTCAATTTTTTGTCATTCTGGAGATAGGGTAGAAACTATCGTAGGGCTAACTTCTTCAACCGAGGAGAGTGCACTTGGTTCCTCCCTTTACGTTTCTGTATGATATATGTATCTAAGGATGGGGTTTATTACAGTCTCGGCAACGATGTGTTATGCATTGGTAAAAATTCGAATCGTTGACAAAGCAGTGTAGTTCTGGCCAATCAGAATGATTCTTGAGTATTTCTTTCGACGGTTCGTGAATCTCCTGTCTTCTTTAGCTTTCGTCGACAGTCTATCTGTATTGAAATCTGAATAGTGTACCAATGCGTCAATGCGAATGAAAAGCGTTTTCGTTTCCAAAAACTTATAGATGGAAATCTTTTCGAATGTTAAAAATACTTGCAACCCCATTGTAGTCAGTTGATATTCCATGATATGCTGCGTTTCAAGGTCAAACTTCACATATTGGAGCAAAACTTCATGGTATGCTCTTCACAAGGTTTTGTTGCGAAGAAATCGGGATTTTTTCAGGTTTCTTCAGAGAAGCAGCTTTCAATCGTTTCAAATATATCGTGCGAAAGACCAAATACACGGTCCACAGCGGTTCTGTGGATTTAAAATCAAAGTTATATTTTTGTTTACACAAAGGATTTGAGGAAATCCCCCAACATGATAGTGCATTCATTTCCTACCGTGCATACTAGTCTTCAAACGAAACCCGCATGGTGTTCATATGAACAGGCACAAAGCGTGACTTAGATACATTATTCACTAGAAAACGACTTTACAACGAAAATCATATGGATTAAGAATACTGGTCAGCAATACGGATTTGATTTTTTTGGAGCATGATGATGTCTTACCGCTTCCTTGTTGCAGGAAACTAGCCTATGTTTATGTATGCTAAGATTTTTTTCTGTGGAATTTGGTGTTAATGCTTTTATATGGATAGGCTTTTCGGATTATGGATGCGGAAATTCTTTATTGGAGGACGGATTAATATTGAATGACGGACTAGACCCTTGTACTGTAAATACATGCGGTCACATCCTTACGAACAGGTACGATCTAGGTGTCCTCAATGTGCATGTGCTGTTTGAATAGCTCACCCTCACGTGTATATCAAAGCAAATAATGGAGCTTGTTTATAGTACTCTACTCGGTATGTGAAAATGAGTAAATAGACAGCATTATTAAGAGCATGAGAATTCTTGTAAAACGCATCAATAAACAGAAGAATCAGATGATACGCCAGGATACAGTTGGTATTCTTGTAACATTGTATCAGATTGTTTATTTTGATTAGATCAGGTTTCCATGCATAGAGACTGATAGCTAGATACTGAAAATCTGACCTTGACAGTTTGCGTTGTTCAGGGCTTCTACTGTTGTGTCGGGCACATCGGGTCATGACAGATCTCCTGCAATATTCCAGGTCATTCATGGCTATAAATAACAAAGCTTATTTTATTGATCTAAAATTATCTCTTTTTTGCAATGTCAGTATGTGACTGTGTATAAATTGAGTTATGGATGATCACAGTGTACTTCCCGGAATATTGTAGTATTTTAGGTATCTATTTCGATGATATTCTATTGTCTGTGAACCTACCCTGTCCTATCTGTCCGGTGGGACAGTGGGACAGCTCAATGTTTGTGCACCTTTCGGAACAAGCATGAAATTTGGCACATATCTAGATATGACCATACAGATTAGTTGTGGCCATAGAAGCATGTGGGTAACGCCCACTATCAACAGGTGTCGCCACCCGCCGAGGGGGACATTACCAACTTGCTTCTACAGGGTGAGTAAAAAAAATGTCCACCTGTGGTTTTGTTAATTTATTCATCTGAGGATATAATTTATTGTGTATATGAATATAACACAACGAAGTGTACTCCCTCTCTGTGCTATGTTCACCCATTGTGTAATTTATTTATGACCAAAAATATACAGATAATGTGTATATACCAATGACGCTCATGCACCGAAAGTGCATTCTCTACATAATGTGGAAATGCATGAAAACTGACACAGGAATGAGACACTTCCCATGTTTAGCTGTTTTCAGGTATCCCTGTTGCACTTTAAAATTTTCTCTCCTGGAGTTATTACTTGGCATTGGAAAAATGTGCAACAGAAATATCTGAAAATAGATAATCAGTGAAGAATCACATTCCTATTTTTCCTCAACTGCTGTGTTTACTCATTACTGCGTTATGGAGAGAATGCACTTCCCTTTCGTGAACGTCAGTGATATATACACAATATATGTACATTTTCTTCCAGGAATAAAACATACCATGGTTGAATACAGTGGAGAGGTGAAGTTACAAGCGTCTGGCCCGTCATTCATAATTCGTCTATTAGAGAATATCCGCGTCCATAATCCACAGACCTATTCCATATTCCATATAACAGTATTAGCACCAAATTCAAAAAGACAATCATAGTATACATAAACATAGGCTTGTTTCCTGCAAGAGAGAAGCGGTCAACAGTTTTCAATGATGCCGGCAAGACATCATGATGTTCCAAAAATATCAAATCCGTATCGCTGATAGTATTCTTAATCCATAATATTCGTTGTAAAGTCGTCATCTAAAGAATGATGCATCTCAGTCACGCTTTGATTGTGACTGTTCATATGAGTACCATGAGGATCTTGAAGTACATGGGTTCATACGGCCCCTAGCCCCGGGTTAAGCGGAATTAGACACAAGTTACGAAACGTAACGCCATAGATCTTGCACGCTACGCTCGTATTTTGCTATCAGCATGCGATATGTATCGCCAAATTTGAGAAACTTTGAGTGGAGGCGCTTGTTGGTGTAGCCCTGTTTTATAAGTTTCTGCAACAATGTTTTGTGACGTCGATTAAAATCGTCACATTTAACACAGGATCTAGCAAATGCTACTAGGCGTGATATGTATACGCCATATGCAGGCCCCACTGGAATATTACTGTCCAGAAAGTGATAGTTTACGATGTCGAAATTGTAATCATCACTTTTGTCATACAGTCGAAGAGAGAGAAGGCCCGCTTCATTTTTATAGAGATATAGGTCTAAATACGATGTGCCTGTAGGGTTATCTGTAGTTTCCTTCAAATCCAGTGAAGGTGGATATATATCCTTCACTGCGTCATTTATATAGCGATTATCCACAGCGAGAAGATCGTCTATATAGCGTTTTGTGAATGAGAAGGAACGGGCTTTGAATGGATCGGGTTTTGAAAGCGCCTGCATATAGTCATATTCATAAGAGAACAGATATAGGTCAGCCAATAGGGGTGCACAATTAGTACCCATTGGAATACCTATATGCTGTTGATATATTGTGTTGCCAAATTTCACATAGATATTTTTAATGAGAAATTCAAGCAACTCTATAAACAAAGAAACATCCCATGAATGATATCTCTTGTATGTAGTAGAGCTAAAGAATGCTGTATGGCTTCCGACATTAATATATCTACGATCAGTTTTCTTGAACACAGATACTATTAATGAACTTAGACGGTCAATAAGGTCCTGATGAGGGATTGTGGTATAGAGAGTCGAGAAATCCCATGTGGATACCCTTCCATGTGTTATATTCATGTACACAATAAATTGTAACTTTATATTGATAAAGAACAAAACCACAGGTGGACATTTTTTTACTCACCCTGTATAGCCACAGCTAATGAGCGTGGTCAATTCATAAGCTATGTGCCAAATTTCATGCTTGTTTCCAATATGCACAAAAATTGACAATATATTTCTAATATGTGATACTTTTCAAAGCATTGTATTTTTCCCTCTATCAGTTTATATTCTATTTGCAGAATTCATGGCTAACACATTTTAATCAGGCACAAAAGAAGTACGAGGAGTGTCACAATGACGAATCACCAGAAAACCATCCCCAAAACCCATTCCAGTCTCAGGATTCAGGCACATCAATTTTAACTCCTGAGCGGAAAATAGTGATAGAACCTTCAGAAAATCTCACCAACAATCCTACAGAAATGCCTAAAGAGGCCGAATCTGCCCCGATCGAAGTCTCGGCAGCTCACAGATCTCGGATGAGAGCGTTGAGATTAACGCGGGGCAAGTCTCGTTCTATGGATGCGGGTGATTTGATGCTGTGTGATAAATTTTAGTCGCGATGGTTGTTAACTCTCCTATCTTCTTGATTGAACAATATTATATCAAGGTCAAATGTTCGAGTAACATCTCAAGCTCAGGGTAGAAACGGTCTGGTCCATAACAGTATTACAGTGTCACGGGACACGACTCAAGTATTTTCAGTTGGACCTTCTTTTTCAGCTAAGCAATGCGAGATTAGACTTTTCCCATTTTGTAAAAACATTATATAACCATAATACAAGAGAATGGCGACTCCTACTTTAATGGTTAAATAATCATGGAACAATTAGGTGTTCATCCACAAATTTTAAAAAAATGGATTCAAGAAATTATTTCCTCACATTTCAATCAGTGGGATAATTTATCAAAACAATAGGGCAATCACTTGTAATATAGGTGAAGATTCCATTGAAATATTACGTAATATTCCTTTGTAATATCGCATTCCCATTATTTCGAGGGAATGTAACCTGCTATTTTAAAAGATTGTTCCACTGATTGGTATTTATTTATATATTTATATAAGAAACCACAGTTTGCGAGAGTTATAGTCTATATTTTGCTAAAGCGGTATCGCCGCAATGAGTGGGGATAATTCATTAAAGAAGGTTGTGCATATTAGCGAGCAGTCAAGTTGGGTGACGCTCGAATAGCTGGGTATGAAGTAGTGTATTCTTGCAAAATCGCTGATATTGAGGTGAAAACATTATCACATTTCTCTCTGTATACACAGGATTATTGACCATTACAACGGCCAGCTTTTCTCCACAAGTTTGTATCGGAACACAGAGCATGTTGTATAAAACTCATTCTGCTTATGATTTTAGTTTTGGGTCTGCAGCCAGATCTCAATGGCCCCAATCACTAAAACACATGACGTCGTGTATGGTATTTAATTGGCAACCTTCAAGAATTGTTGAGAATATAAGACGTTGAAAAATTTGACGACGCCTGGGGAATAAAAGCAACAATATGACTCCACCGGAAAGCCTCACTCGGAACCTCACACGCAGACGGAGGATTCTATGACGTAGCCCTGGTATCGTAGCCGTACTTGTATTGCAGCCTCCATGTGGAAATAATGAAGTAATCGCACGGCCCCTAACACCGACTTAAGCGGAATTATATACTGTAGCTCGGAAGCTGTGATGACAGAACAGCTCAAATAAGTAACCCATCTTATGCTAATGTATGAGAATCGCCTGGTGGAGTAAACGACTCAAGAGGGGATGAACAGGTGAATGCAAGAATACCCAGAAATACTAACATGTAATGCTCGACGGCGTTCGGTAAATTTCCCACCAATACGTTAAACCTACATACATTTGTCGAGGGACATGTACAGAGGCTGGACATCTGGGTTTGACAATCCCCAGCAAAATCCCATCATATACAGATAATAAATTGATGAGATGTGTATCATTCCTTGTAAATGTTAGCATTGAAATGCAATTACTCTCTACATTAACGAAACAGCAAACCTTGGAGATGATTGATAATTTTGAGACTGCATACAAAGCGTTTTCACGGCCGTTACATGACCGTCACAAGAAAGCTGCCTCTTGTCTTTTTGTCCGACGTTAGGTAGATAGCAGTGTTGCATTGTCTTAGGTAAAGTATATATATGAAACACTTCCTTTTACAAGTCTTATGTACGGCTGTATCAATACAATTCCTATGCTAAAAGAAGAACACAAGTCTTGCGAGGCACATGTCTCGTGTTGAAACGACTCAGGTCTTGCGTTTACACGACACTTGCCTTTTTTAATTGGGCGCAAGAAGTATGTTGAAACAACACCGGTGTTTTCCTAGTCTCAGTCTGTGAGAGAAAATCCCCGGTTCAGACAAAGATACATGAAGCTATTCATGTTATTATTGGATGAAAATACAAGAAAACTAATCTGTAGCGGCATATTTTTAAGTTTGCACTGTGATTATGAACAGACATTTGTGCCAAAAACACAGCAGACGCAAAGTTCTATCACTGAAAACTTATTTTGTGAAGAACATACCTCAACTATATACTCAGCCGAGTGCCTTGAAGGCTATCGCTTCGAAATCTTATCTTACATTGAATAACTGTAAATATATTGTATATTTTTCTCTTCAATAACGTTATTGTATATATGCATAATTTATCTGAGATATTTGTAAAGAAGTAATAAAAATATACGGTGTAGTTGCTTAAACTCTGATCGGAGTCGAGTCCAATTTCTTACTGGTTTGGCTAGCCTTATATAATTATATATAGCAGAAGTTTCTGAACAGCTTGCGAAAGGAGGACTCGTCCCAGGCTGCAGGTGTCCCTTCATGTATGCCCTCCTTGCATATACCTTTAAACGTGTTTCGTTATTCGGTCATGTTTTATGGTAGGCTTTTCGCCATTTTGTTCCGTAGTTGATATTTCAAAACGAGGCTCTGACCTCGTTGCAACACTAGGCAGGGATGAGATTCAGACATAGCGGGCACGTTTTACTAGTTTTCATTTCTGTCTTCTGTAGCAATCGAAAAATACGTTCGCTAAGCAACTTCCTTTCTGATACTGGACAATGTAACTGTGGCCATAATAATAAAACAGTAATTCATTTCTTTTTTCTCTTTTTTTCACGGCTCTCAATTGCACATCCCACATTCATCGAATTACTCGACAATCTTTTTATCATTTTTAAAGATACCGAAATCCGACATCAACAATTTTGTTATTTGGCTATCACGACAACGACGAAAACATGAATACCACTATTCATAATATATTTCTTCTGTGAATTACATTACAGAAAGCTAACGTTTTGATTAGGGACACCTCTGAACAAAGAAATTTTGGGAAACATCTTTCGGTGAAACTTTATACTAACATATATTATTACGGTTTTTACAACAGCGTGGACTTTCAATATTAGCATATTACTTTTAGAATGACAAAGGATTTCGGATGTTCATTCCATCGCGATAGAGAATTTGTTCGGCAGTATGCTGGTCTTGTCCATTACTACGGTTCTTGGCGAAAGGCACATTTCGGAACGGTCGCATTGATAGCTGACCCTGAAAAGTACCTTTGCCACACGAGATTGAGGGCAGTAAAGCACAAAAGCATGCAATTAAATACTTCCATTTTTGGGCGTGTGAGTCTGCTTGTTACACGAAATATGGAGACAGACTCTGTTTATCGTATTGGGACTACATTAGGTGTGGTGTTATATAGCGATCGGGACGGGCATCCCATTTCCTTGTCTGGTCTTGGTCTTGTCTGTCAAAAATTGCAACGAACAACTGTTCGATCAGCCCTTCTTGAGTAGGATCCCCGATTACTCTTAAATTCTTTCGTTTCTAAAATCAATTAATTTCAATGTCTGGTTATACGCACTGAAATTCGACTCATCCTGAATAGATGGGATTCCAAGTATATTGACCATGTAATGAGGCGGAGGGCTCATTACGTATTAAATATAACAAGGGCATATATAATATATTTTATCAATTGGAAGGAGTTTATTTCCTATATATTATTTTGGAAAGTTGTACTCATTCCATGATATTTAGTAAATACAGCTCAATTTCATAGTGTAGTATATAATGTTTTCATACTCGGGATGAAAAATAATATTGATTTCAATTATAGGTCGCTAAACTAATTTGTTAGTAAACGAGGAAAAATTATTATATGACCTGTGATTTTGATGTGGAAATATCATATCCCGATTTTTGGTCTGCCGTTTCTGCATGTAACAAAAATAGTTGCCATAATATGGTTCTTAGTTGAGCGTGGGCTTTTATAGATAGCCGTTGACTTTTAGAAACATCGTCGGATGTTCATTTCAAGGTAGCAAAGACTTTGTCCAGAATTGCCCCTTTACCGTTGAAAGGATGACGAATGTCTTGGGCACCATGCACTACACCAAGACATGCCAATAGACAGACAAATGCACTGCGGGTTCGATTCCACCTTCACAATTACTCGACTTTACAAACCTGCCCAGTGAGCTTCGCACAGACAAATTGACATTCTTGATAGGTGTAACGCACCTGTTTTGGCAATGATACACCGACATGTAATGCGTATAACACGACATGAAATTCCATTTATCTCTCGGCGAATGCAATTATTCGACAATACGGCATGCACATCCCTCCAATCAGATCGCCCTGTAAGGTAATTTGGATTACAATTCTCTCAGTCACACTTCTCGAAAGAATACATCATTCCATACCGAACCGATCGAACGTGGTTAGAACCTAGCCTTGTCCGATATTTGTGACATATGTCGGCAATGATTTGATGTAAGACTCACGAAATATAATAATTGACAAAGGATCTGCTGCAAGTTGTATTGTCAGTCTTTTGTCCAGGATATTACCTTTTCAATTGGAGGTCTTACACCAAAGCCGTGCCCATATTTCTGCAAAGGTATAATAAAATGGACATACCTTATCTCACTATTCATCTATTCAAAGTACAACATTTTCTTTCTGTAAGCGCCATTTCAGATTTCTTCAGATTAAACCGTCCAAGTGTCATTTTAATCAAACTGAGCTATTGGAGACCATTGAAGAAAACAATACGCTTTTAGTTTCCTTTGAAGACATTTTTTGCTTTTCTTTCGAGGCCCAATACAAATACGCGGAAGAGTAGGGATCGAAAATAGAAGAGTGGGAATCCACTTCTATGGGGAGGGAGGAACACATGTAAGCAATGTTTTTTTCATTGTTTCGGCACGAAACACAACAATCCTATCGTCACAATCTCAATCCTCGAATTGACAGCTGTGATAAATATGACGTCGCGGTACCTGGTCTGTCGTGCTGGGTGGTTTAAGTGTTTTATAATCTGACCAACTCGTGGACGAATGCAGAGGAAACGAACATGACTTGCATGAGAATAAACATTCAGCAACAAAGGCAACGGTTGCTATCGAAAGACTACGCTCGAGTAAGAGCCGTAGTACTGGACAAGACCAGCATACCGTCGAAGAAATTCTCTATTGCAATGGAATGAACATTCGAAATCCTTCGTCGTTCTAAAAGTAATATGCTAATGTTGAAAGTTAACGCTGTTGTGAAAACCGTAATACTACAACGACCTGACGGCGAAGTCAAACTGTCAAGTGACACCATGAGTCTCAGCCTGAAACACTGATATTCTATATGAAAAGAATAAGAAGAGATAAATAAATATATAAATAAATAAGTGAATAAATATTTTCCTCGTTTATAGGCTATATGTATTTTCTAGTTCCCTTGCTTTATCTCTCCCAACTGACTATTACTTATATTATAGAATGACTTTTGTATCTTTTGCTGTATGTGGGAGACGCGCTATTAAGTTGGTCTTAACGTGCATCAATTGAAAATGCAGGTAAATTACCATTTAAATCAACTCTGCGGCCACAAGTCTCATGTTCCCTGATGAATATGGTTACTCTAGCACGGCCGTGGTAGTGTCAGTTAGCCTTGCTAAATTTTCCTCCTGTTATTCTTCTATGTGATTGTAGAAACAGCCCCGACAGCCCCACAAATACAATTCAGATGCAAATTATAACTACTCAACAACTGGATCGTCCCGTTATATATACCTACAGATGGGAGTAGACTATGTGAGTGTCCAGGCAATTGACAACGGAATCGCTTATGCATGATGACAATTCATGTTTTCAGTAAGGGAGACAACTGTAAATTCTTCAGCATTTGGCAATATTGATGCCCCTTGATTTGCGCGATACAAACCACGTTTTCACGTCGTTGATAGAGTGAGAGTCTTGCAACTGAGAACTAAGAAAACGAAAACCAGCAGTATAAATGGATCAAATTAGTTTAATTAAGACATATCATTTTATTTTATTTTTATTTTTTTCATATTATCAGAGTAGAAATAGAGTATCCTTTGGCACAGCTCAAATTCTATGAAACAAACTATGATATAAATTCAGTTAAGGTGTTCGCTAGCTGACTGCGATTCTGAATGACATAGGTGAGCGAGAAGAGGATTTCTCGATTACTACGAGCCCACTGATCCCACGAAAGGAAGAGAAATAACCACCTCTTCATTGACGAACATATCCGATGTGCTGACAAGGAATCAACATGTTTGAGATCAACTCAGCAAGTTAGAATTGTGATAGATCACTTAAATGTTGGCAAGATTTATCTAGATTAATAGCTGACTCGGCTCGGAACACCTTAAGTCGGAACACATTAGAACCGATTTGTCAGTATCCATTTACTACGTACAAAAACAATTGTGTTGTATGGTATGTAACAATCTTTGTGGGAGAGCAAGCGGAGGTGGTTTAATGCCACACTCACGGTTATTTCACTCATATGGTGACAGCCAGTTTGACTGGTAAAGGAATTCGGAGTACCCGAAGAGAACCACCCACCGTCGGCACATGGTATACTATAGCGGTCTTCTGGCTCAGTCAATGAGCGAGTCTTCGTCCCGCGCTCGCTACGCGAAGCAGGTACTCTACTACAGGATAACATACGAACGGCAGACAAACTAGAAATCGTGGACCTCGAAAGGCTGCCGTTATCTGTGTGATTTTGTGGTTTTGATGTTTGACTGTGATCTTTAGAAGTACATAGTTTTTCCTATTTTCCAAAATTGGGTCATGTGTATAGGTTGTGTTATGTGTAATGCTTTAGTTTTGACAGTCATAACAGGATGAAATGTACGAAGTACAATAATTTAATAATTTATTCCATTAATTAATTTGGTGCTTCAGAGAAAATTTTAATGAAAACAAGGGCGTCTGAAGTTCCCCGACGTTGAAACTACCGATTTGGCTTGGAACCTTAACATTCAGTACCCAGCATGGAAAGCAATCTCGAGTGATATCCTGTGGCCAGTTATTCACATACCAAATTTGCAAAGAATCCGTTCACGTTTTTAAAAGTTACCGTCCAAAAGTAACTATTTTTTTTTACTTGTCTCCCTGGTATTTCAGCCTGTCACCCCTACTGAAACTTTTTTTCACCATACTGTCATGTATTCCAACCAGTTTCTCCATTTCTTCAGGCATTGTAGAATTTGAACACACACGTTTTTTTTCTCTCGATCGGGAGACGTTGATGACACTGATAGATTTGTCCCCTTCCTCTAGCTCTGCTCTAGCTCTAGGACGCGGATATTCTCTAATGGACGACGGCTGGATTATGAATGACGGACTAGACGCTTGTAATTGCCAAGATCAATGTCCTCCCTCCACGATGTTGACCATCATCCGAACGCATGGCACGATCATGCGTAGAACTTCTGCTCATAGCCATGCAGTAATGGGCGATATCTGAGTATATTAGGGCGTTTCCCAAATGATCACATCCGATTGGTCCCGTGAGATCCAACATCGGCGCAATCACATTCACAAAACGAAGACACCCCTCCAGAAAGCGATCGATTGAAATGATCCCTTGGTGGGCCTCGAAATGCTCCCATCACAAAATAAAAAGCATATCATTTTCCTTTGAACTGTCGTCGATTTTATTGTTTGGAAATATGTAAGGTCGTTTGTAATATGATTTTTCTTAAGAAAAACAAAGAAGCATGCTCCATTAGAATGAGAACTAAATTAGCTGATTCGCACAACTTCGTTTTGGTCTCGCATAGAATCCGCAAGCCTTGCGCCTCTGCACTCAAGTGAAACTGACATGTCTGATGTCTGTGATGCCCAGGTCAAAATATTTAAATACAGATAATTTCATTGGCTCGTTTAAATGGGGCAGACATGTGACTTGATGCTTCAGGAACAACTTTCGAACAGGATTATGTCCCTCCAGAAATATGTCCTTTGCGGCTGATAGGTGGCGCATGTGACATACATGCCGAATCATAGCGATAAGCTAAGGGTAGTGTTAAGTGAAGCGTGAAATGCCCTTAGCAAGCGAAGATGGATGTTGACTCGGTGGGCTCATTTCTCTCACCAGACTGTTCCACTATTGGGGAGTTCAGTGTAATATGTCAACAAAATGTTCAATTATGAGATTAAATCTGTTGGAACGATATTTTCTTAAATATCAGAACAGCAGGGTGGGGAGGCGGGGGGGGGGGGTATCCACTTTTTCATCTAGGTAACCCCGATTGAAAACTTGAATTTGAAAAATTGAGTTTTTGAGAAATTTTGAAATTGAGTTTTGCCCCAAACAATTGAGTTCTTTATCGATGGGAAAATGCGCGCCAAACACGCGCAAAACTAAATTGTGTTATAGTGGATAAATATTGAGTTCTTCAAGAGATAAGTCGAGTTCCTAAAATGTCGAATTGTCGTGACAAATTATCAAGCAAAATCATTATTGTTGTTGTTGCCTTCACTCGATCAGCGTGTCCGGAGCAAGTCAAAATCGGCACGGGCAACGCAACGTTCATGTTAGCTGTCCGTGTTGGCAAACACAATTTCCTTCCGATTAAAATACTCAGTGACAAAGTTTTATTCAGCTTGTATTCTCCGCAATAAAACGCAGGAATCACTCGGCTTGTTCTGGGTTAGTTATCGAATTGATGTTGCCAGGCATGAACAGTCGATAGAAATATAGGCTGATTGCCCCAGATCAGTGAATCTAGTGAAGTTCGTTTTATTGATCCATTAGTTTTACCTTTCAAGCAGCTCTCGTAAAAGTCTCGCGAGAGCCCGTTTTGCAGTATGCGCAAAGACGTTTCCGCGCAGTTTTTGTTTTTGGATTTCTTTTTCAAACTTTCGGTTCAAAATTTTGGACGAACAATTTGGACTTGAAAGACAGACTTCCGTTCATCTGAGACACCCCAAATTGTTACGAATTTCCAGTTCAATATCTTCTCCACATTTGACCCTGTGTCCGTAAGTCCCAACTCTGCTTTGTTTTTTATCAATCTTGCGGACAAATTGATTTGGGCCCCCATGAGACCAAGCTGATGCAATAAGGCTGCACGCCTAATGGCAGCCTTAATGAGGTTATGAAATCAGTAATTAAATGTTATCTAACCTGACTAAGTCTGGCATGCTACTACAACATATTTTCTTTGGGTTCCATATTTTTCTCAAATTTAGTGAAGATGATAAATTTCTTCTTTTTCAATTCTTATAAATGATGTATTCCGCAGTGTGAAGACATACGAAGAAATGCGACGCTACTCGACTTAGCTTGCCTCACAAATCCGTATATCTACGCCTTTAAACGAGCCGTTAGTAAAAATGATTAAGTTTAGTCATGTTCTCTGATATGTTTTGAATCTCCTGGTGTATTTTTTAAAGTAGATCCAAATTTCGTCAAATTTGGATTAAACACAAAAAGAGTCGTGTAACATCCTTCTCCGATGTAGCGGGCGCATGCGTACAGTCGAAGTGCACGTTCATCGACCCAGTGACGAGTAAATGATACAGTATCAAAGGTCATCACGCATGATTGCAGTCAGCTGAGTACATATCGGCCAGCTGGGCCAGACGAAGCTGCGAGCCGTGAGTTAGCTCCCCTTACGAAAAGCATTCCAGATTTATCTGAGTATAATTTTTACAGCTTTAGTTCGGGATGAAGTAACTGGCAAACTTTCTCACATGTACCAATGGGGTTCGAGGCCGTGTCGTTCAACGGTGTGAGGCTGGCGATCACCAGCGATGCGCTTTAGACCACTCGACCACCAAAGGCCAGGAAGAGCAAGCTTATGAGATCCTGAACTATAGCTACTGATTGCAAACCATATCATTGGTTCATTTTGTTTCGATCTTAAAAGCGCCTCTTGTTGTGGAATTGTGTCGAATCGATGGCTGAACTGATGAGAGATAGGTAGTCAATCGCTATTTTTAAGAGAGTACATTCTTAGGACGTTTGGTTATAAAGGGAGCAAGAGTGACTTTTGCTACACGACAGCACGTTAAACGAATCACATTGTGAAATTCCTTCTCTTTTTATTCTCCAGATGATGCCCATAATAGTCTGGTGGTGTTGTAGACGAAAGACGAAAATATAAAAGACGATTAGGGGCATCGTATTAAAATTGATGCATGGATTGGCAGGGTCGTTTTCAATGTTACCAAAATGTTTAATCGTATATGTACATGTAAGTCACCAGCTGTCGCCATTATGTCACCCTCTTCAAAGTTTACATTCCATGTGCATGGCTATCTTCCATGGTGTACAGTTTGTCTCTGAACACAAATATTAATGAATTTGGTGCCTACCATAGGGAATAAAAATAGTAATAACACCGCTGATTTTGGCAGAAACTGGGGTCTCCGTAACTCAGAACTGCAACCAGAACGAGAACAGGACGAAATTTTCAATGCCTGGCGGATGATGGAATATATAGAGGGGTATGAAATTGGAGCGATATGCAAGAGGTAAGGAAAATATTACCATATGACTCTACAGGAAGGCGTCCCTCGGTACCTAACATTCAGACCCGAGAATACGGTGGATTCTCGGACGTAGCCTCAGTATCTCAGCCGCGCTTTTAATGCAGCTGTTCATGTGAAGACTACGACGTATCCACACTTTCTCTAGCACCTGTTTAAGCGGAATTACATACGCTAGCTCGGGAGCTGTGATGACAGACCCGCTCAAACAACTCATCTGATGTTAATGGATGAGCATCATAGACGTCTGATGGAGCTAACGCCTCAACATGGGGTAACCATATTGAGCTCGATATGGCTTTATATAGAAGCAGTTTGATTACTTGTTTCTTTCCATCCTCCTTGAAAGGATGTTTGGGAACCAATTTGGGAACCAATTTTCTCGAGTGCACTTCCATCCAAGGCTAAAGTCATAGTAAATATACAAGAGCATCGACAGTTACTTATTTGTGTAAATGAGTTTAATTAACAACGTCAAGAAACAACTTTATATATGTTTTAACAATATACACTGGCATCAATATCTAGCAATGAAATATATAGATAAATGAATAGTTCATTGAATAATTCATAAAATATGTGCTTAAATAATCATATAGGCTTGTAACTCACTGTTTTAATACATACTATAGTACATGTAAATAAAGTTCATTAACTTGAAACTTTTAAACTTCCTCTCAGACAAAATATTCCTCGCTTGCTAGTATATACATGGTTTGGGGGTGCCACACTTTCTTTTCCATTTATACTACACAGGCTAACACGGCTACCCCCTGATTTCTACTATATACATATACTTTTATCTCATGTACTGAATGATTTTATTTCCCGAAACAGTTTACAACCAATCTCAAAGTTCCTTGTTCGAAGTGGTGACAACCTGAATTCTTGATTGAGTATGGATTATGAGCACTGTTGCCAGTGGATAAGGTGGCTCTATCTAAGTGTCGAAATTGAATGTTCGAGAGAATGCTTCCTTGTTGTACTTGAGAGCACGAAAACTGGAGCCTTCTAAACTGATTACCTCAGCTGTATCATAAATACGTTATTTGTATACGACAGGATTCTGTTCTATCGCGTATACTGCGATACAAATGTGTTGGTGGACAATCTGTCGTAGTATTGCAAAGCAGGGGAGATAACCGGTCTACCTGTGTTATTACAAGCTGAACGGCCCTTGAACGTTGCTGCAGTAAGGAGGTTCATATCTGTAGCAGCAACTTCATCATGAGCGAACCCGATTGTTCAAATGACTGATTTTATAGCACGAGAGGCCATCTATTTGAGAGAAAGTGGGATGGAGGATTGAGGCAACCTCGAACATCTTTGTCTCATGATATGCTATCAGAAGAGGGCTGTCATATTTGGCTATTTTACTACCCTTATGACTGAATACTTATAAATATGTGATGACAATTTTTTATGACGCTTCAAAGATGACTTAATCTATGTACAGACCCACCGATCCACTCCATCTATATTTTCATTAAAAATCATCGCGGGTAAAACTGTTGACCGCTTCTCTCTTGCAGGAAACTAGCCTATGTTTATGTATACTATGATTGTCTTGATTGATTAATTTTGTGCCAATACTGTTATATAGAATATGGAATAGGTCTTTGGATTATAGACGCAGATATTCATTAATGGACGACGGCTGAATTATGAATGACGGTCTAGACGCTTGTAAATCTTCATCTCAAATGTGGGATGTCACCAGTTAACAATCGAATATTATTTTAGATGATGTGCTGATGTTTGGGGATATCAACTAATCAGCGCACGACTATACAGAGCAACGTTTTACATATTAACAATTTTCTCTGTGACATCGGCTGGACGTGGAATCGGAATATGAAATAAGTTAAAGTGAATTAGAACACAAAAACACATTAGGGAGCTAACAATCAGCTGAGTACAGTGTCCAAACTCAACGTTTTTTCGTGACGGTGTTTTCCAACAGGCCCGCCGTTCTGGGTTTTACAGCGTCTCATTGGTTGTTTTTTCTCACAATCGTAACCGGTTTCCACGAGGCCATTTATCCGGAGATCATGTACGCCATTTTGATCACCGTTTGCTTCACAGGGGACGCATCTATCCTTGGCATCTCGTAAATAGGTCAGCCATTTTACCTATAATCAGTCAAAAAGGACTTTAGGTTGTGCATTCCATGTGTAGAAACAACATGTTCAAACAATAGTTATTTATGCCACTGATGAGAGAGGCGTTACAAAAAAAACAAGCAAATATATTTTGAAGTGATATACATTTAGGCCACTGAGTGACAGTTTACTCAAACTTGATTGATATACAAGAGAAGAATGGGAAAGTTACAAAATGTACATAGTTGTACTAGAAAGAATCGAATATATGAATTATTCAGAAGTACAGTTATTTATATACATAGCCCGAATTACATCTATTGTGGAAATAATCTGGTTGACAATTCACACATTTAGGTATCGTGTGCGTAAAGAGGAGAATTGAACAAGGATAGTTGAGCAGTTGAGAGGTGGTTTGTGTCACCCATTGAGGGAATCGTTGTTGGGCCTCTGCAATGGTCGAGAATTTAGCGGACGCTTCGTTCTGTACCGCATTCTGCATGAACTGGACATTACTATTGGCAATCAGATAATGGAACTTTCGGGATAAAATATTTTGAGGATTCAAGTTTAAACTACAGTGGTATCATATAATTTCATGACGGCAACGTTCGCAGTTCGTCTATAGATATAATACACAATATACAAAAAATATATACTCTGACCAGGATGTCAGCTCCGTCGTGAAAAGTTATTGTTTCTATAATTACATATTAATCCAACTAGGTTCCATCTATTTCGGGTCTAACCACGTCTTGACCACGCAGTTCTCGCAAACTGTGAAATCGAAAGCCGAGCCTGATCGAGTCAAAATCATGTTAGTTTCGAGACAAATTTAACCCTACCAAGCCTGAGGGGCCGATATGCCCCCCCCCCCTACCAAACTTTCTGTGCTATCTCCGGAACGACAAAAATTGGAGAGCTGAAACTCCGTGACTTTATAGTTTATCATATTGGGGTCATCTTGAGCCTATTTGCATAAACCCCGAGCAGAGGATCATGGGTAAATTCAAGATGGCGGACACGTGGGGTAGCAGAAAAGTGATGTTTTCGTCATATTTCTTCAAAATATCTGCTTTTCCGGAATGCAAGTTGAGCAAAAACTATTTTATTTCAATTCACATTATTATTTACTAATTTATCAGGTACTTTTTGCAGGGAAATTCGAAATTTTGCAATACAAAATTCGAAAAATCGACTAAAAATGTCGTTTTTCCTGTGACGTCATCCGAGCGGCCATCTTGGATTTTTTTTCTACATTTTCTGGTAGAGCTTGACTCAAGGGTATAGTGTGGTAAGTTTCAGCCCCCTACATATAGCTAAAGGGGTAAGACAGGTCTCGAAGATAGGGTTAAACTGCTGAAGACCCCATGATTGGTCAAAATAAGCGATGCCGGGTTTTCGTGTTGCATTAAAAACCCATGTCAGCGAAGTTGCCACAGCGTTTTTTTCTCCGACCATATTCACACCAAATTCAGTCAGATGGTTCGTACACCGTAATTGCTAAATGCAGAAAAACTAAAGTTCTTACTTTGGTGACATCACTGGATGTTTGTAAAGTATAGACGCCAATTATTTGCTGAATTCGGCTGATATGGATGATCACAAAAGCGTTTTTGATGGCACCACCTGGTGGAATAAAAAATGTAAATCTGAGAATGATATGGTTTTCATGGTAGTTTAGCACTCGAATGTAGCCAGTCATTCTTTTAATTTCATTAAAATCATTACATGGGATTGATTTTCCGATACACTCAGCACGGGACAGATTTGCTCAAAAGAGAACTGATTTAACCAGATTAAGGGAGACAATTGTGTGTGTAACGTACACACCTCGGGAATAACCGAATTGATTGAGGTAGTTCATTCGTGTACATATTTTTTCACATATACAATGAAAGATGAGAACAGGCGGAGAAGCTGTGGAGGGGTAGTGGCCCATATCAAAGACGAGAGATCCTGAAGGATCTTGGCGCCCACCATTGTCCGATAATTGTAAGCTAATGACAAGAGGATCTTTTTGTCCATTGTTACTAAGAACAAACGATTGATTTGTAATTTTGTTTACAGAATTTTGAATCTGAGCGAAAAAGATAGAAAAAGAGACACTGGAAAACACCAAGATATCATCTTTCAAAGTTTCAGGAGTTTCAAGATTTCTAGAAACTGCACTTATGTCGGTTGTTATAGTACAAGAGAAATGAGCAAAGTTAGCCTGAAAGTGAATGTACATGTACTGAGGATCCTTCGTCTTCGTTTTGTAGTATTTTTTTTTTGCACGTGTCACCATTGGGTATTGGAAGCGAAGACAAATCTCTTTGACACTTTGCCATGAGCTATGAAACATACTTCAGATTTTATATTACTTAGGAACGAATGCTAATTTTGTTCTGTTTACTGGGCTAGTTTTGAGATATCTCTTTTAAGATACCAAGCTCGAAAATAGTAAGATGGTACAATACTTAATGCTGAAGGGATCCGGTCCGCGCAGTAATGTTGAACTTAGAAAGTGTCTCAATCATGATTATCTCCCTTGGATCGAAACATGCAGCAGTCTACAGTTGTCGAGTTGTGACGTTGTGTCACAAGAGTGACGTCCCTTCATGTAGCCGACCCGCCGGCAGACGAAACGGCGGGGCAGTTCGCTTGCAACTGAATGGACTAAAGGAAACTGATTTAAAATTTGAAGAAGTACATTTTAATTCCGTATTTGAACTCCGTGATATGGAAGGTGAAGGTATGGATATTCGCTATAGTCAATTTTTAGAATATGCCCCACCGTTTGATCCGCCGACTCTTGTGATGCAACGTCACAACTCGGGAATATCGTATTAATTTGAAGGGTAACATGGATTTCGAATCGGACCAAAAAAGGTATCTTGCACAACTAGGCCCCATGTGGGACCTGTGTATGAAATTTCAGAAAGATCCATGAAATATTTCCTGAGAATTCACGATAACAATGTTTCGAGGGGAAATTCAAGATGGCCACCTGGCGGCCATATTGGTTTTTCGAATGGGACCAAAAAAGGTATCTGGTACAACTGGGCCACAAGGGGAACCTGTGTACCAAATTTGAGGAATTACAAGCGTCTAGTCCGTCATTCATAATCCAGCCGTCGTCCATTAGAGAATATCTGCGTCCATAATCCAAAGACCTATTCCATTTTCCATATAACAGTATTAGCACCAAATTCAAAAAGACAATCATAGTGTACAAAAACATAGGCTTGTTTCCTGCAAGAGAGAAGCGGTCAACAGTTTTCAATGATGCCGGCAAGACATCATGATGTTCCAAAAATATCAAATCCGTATCGCTGATCAGTATTCTTAATCCAGAAAATGTATCTTGCACAACTAGACCCCAAGAGGAACATGTGTAGCAAATTTGAGAAAGATCCATGCAGTAGTTCCTAAGAAATCGCGATAACAAGGTTTCATGGGGAAATGGTCGTCTTGTGGCATATTGGATTTTCGAATAGGACCAGAAAAGGTATCTTGCACAACTAGACCCCAAGGGGAACCTGTGTATCAAATTTGAGAAAGATCCATGCAGTACTTTCTGAGAAATGACGATAAAGTTTCCTGGGGAAATCCAAGATGGCTGCCTGTTGGCCATATTGGATTTTCGATTCGGACCGTAAAAGGTATCTTGCACAACTAGACCCTAAGGGGAACCTGTGTACCAAATTTGAGAAAGATCCATGCAGTACTTCCTGAGAAATGGCGATAACTATTTCATGGGGAAATCCAAGATGGCTGCCTGGTGGCCATATTGGATTTTCGAATCGGACCAGAAAAGGTATCTTGTACAACTAGACAACAAGGGGAACGTGTGTACCAAATTTGAGAAAGATCCATGCAGTAGTTCCTGAGAAATCGCGATAACAAGGTTTCATGGAGAAATCCAAGATGGCTGCCTGGTGGCCATATTGGATTTTCGAATCGGACCAGAAAAGGTATCTTGCACACTTAGACCCCAGGGGGAACCTGTGTACCAAATTTGAGAAAGTTCCATGCAGTACTTCCTGAGGAATGACGATAAAAATATTTCATGGGAAAATCCAAGATGGCTGCCTGGTGGCCATATTGGATTTTCGAATCAGACCAGAAAAGGTATCTTGCACAACTAGACCCCAAGGGTAACCTGTGTACCAAATTTGAGAAAGATCTATAAAGTAGTTTCCGAGAAATCACGATAACAATATTTCATGGGGAAATCCAAGATGACTGCCTGGTGGCCACAAGGGGAGCCTGTGTACCAAATTTGAGAAAGATCCATGCAGTAGTTCCTGAGAAATCGCGATAAACAAGGTTTCATGGGAAAATCCAAGATGGCTGCCTGGTGGCCATATTGGATTTTCGAATCGGACCAAAACAGATATCTTGCACAACTAGACCCCAAGGGGAACCTGTGTATCAAATTTGAGAAAGATCCATAAAGTAGTTTCCGAGAAATCGCGATAACAAGAATTGTTTACGGACGGACGACGGACGACGGACGACGGACCACGGACGAAAAGCGATTTGAACAGCCCACCAAAAAAGTGGGGGACAAGGACCACTTTACAGCCTCCTCCCAATAATTATGACTGAGGTGCTCTGAAATGGGTCGAGAATTAGTGGAGTGTCTGAAATCTAATTTTGTTCAGGGGATCACCCTGACTCACTCTGTCTTGCTTCACGGGTTCAAATTGATCGTGACTAGTGTTAAATACCAATTGCCAACTTCTTCCAATTAATTGTTCTATCTGATTTAGTTTTAACTCCACTACAGTCTTCATGAATTATCAGCTTCATGTGATATCCGCCTCTCTTTTTCGAAAAAAAAAACTTAGGGGTCACGTCCAATTAATCGAGGCACTTTCTCGATGCCTTCGAGATGGATCGAGAAATTTATCGGCTGAAACCGGGAGGGCAGAACCGGGACCCCTGGCGTCGTCTCCCGGTTTGCTCCCGGTTCTATCTCGATCGAAACGTCCCGGTTTTCGAGATCGGTATTAAATTCATCGCTAATCTCGAAGGTGGTCTCGGTTTCTATATGTCTGTGTTTTGTTGCCGTTAATTTGACCGTTTTATGCAATAGGCTATCAGAGTGTTTTGTGGGTGTGATATTTTCGGGGCGCACGTCATGTACGCATATTATGGCCCAAAATAGAATCTCGACAACGGATTGTTTTAAGGATAGCTATCCCCTTAGAGGCAGTTTTTGCACCCCCATGACAATTTGTCGTCTGTATCAATAAATATACAAGATAACCATAATAAACTATATATTTTATGAAACCATACATCGTAGGGATTCCAACTATATGATTTGTATAACTGACGCTGCTACTGTGTAGAAAATATTCCAATTTTAAAAAACTAAAATGAAAACAATAGCGTCCATTTTTCAATTGAAATTTCATGAAAACTGTTGGTCTTGTTTCAACTTTGATGGTATACCTTGGTAGGAGACAATTCGAACTAGTAAACTTTATCTCATTTTTTTTAATTTTTGCCTGGTTCTGTTTTTTATAGCTATGTTACTAAAATAAATTGAAAAAAATGTACTTTTTTACGGTCGTTTGTCTTAAAAGTTGAATAATTAAAAAATAATCGGAACTAAAAGTGAGATAAGATCACCTTATAAGTAACAAGCATGCCAAATTTCAAAAGCGTAGCATGGATACTTTTCGAGAAATAAACGTTTAAATCTCGGAATTTGTACAAAAATGAAAGGCTAGAAATCGGGCAAAATGTGTCAGCTATACATCTGATGAATTAATCTCTATTTTTTGCTTGAATTCTATTGTGAAATACATTTTTAATCTGTCTAATGGGACCTACTCGAATTCCTGTTTATTCTGGATAACTATTACACTAAGTTTTTTTCATCAAGTCGGTTTAAAGTCCAATTAAAACTTTAAAAAACTTCTGCTAAAACTTGTTCACACCTGTGTAGATTACTTCACGGCGGGTGTCTGAGTGAAGTGTTACTGTCATAATTAAAAACAAAAATAAGGATGTTTGCATGGTTTTAATGTAAATAAGTAGGACTAATTTATAATTAGCTTACCATAATACTGCGGAAATGAGTTTTGGAAAGGGAAATTTAACAGACACAAATAATAGTAGCCAAGCCCAAACTAAGGCAATCTGTTTAATTGTTCCAGTGCCTCGGAAACTAGATTTTTAATCCTAATATTGAAGCACTTCTATTTATAATTTTTATTTCATTTTTTCACCAAATGTTAGAGGAAATAGTGAATATTTGAATGAAGAAATAAAAACAAATGACCAATTTTGACCCTCTAAGGGGATACATGTAGCTATCCTTAAAGAGGTTTGTTTCATGTTGTTCAACATTCATCCGATATATTCATATCATTTATTTTTTTCCTGAATTGAATTGAAAGAATACATTTCACTTATCTATATAAATTTTAAATATATGATTGAATTTTCTTATCTCACATCGATAATTGACTTTATATCTGGCTAGGATCGGAAGCGGAAGAAATGAGACAACTGTATAGGACTTGAATATTAATGAAATGGAAACATGCCGTAATCATTTTTTCTATTAAATTATTTTGAACCAACATTGGTTTCAACCGCAAAATGAAGGTTATGTTAACTGTTTGACCGGTGTATTACCCTCTGTTTATAATTTGTTTTATTATTTGGTGTTATTCAAAGCAGATAATCTTGTGATATAGTTCAAATAAGGAGATTATATCAACACAGTTTTTTTCTGATATATAAGCTTGCATGGAAGAGGTTAGCGGAAATACTGACAATCGGAACTAGAGGTGTTGATAATTCACACCACAGTCAGTCTTCGGCTTGAAACAAGAGGGGCTAATTTCTTTAAAGGAAAAAAACTGAAACATTACTTTTTGCGGGCTTGGTAATATACTAGCGTTCCATTATTATTACTGATAACATGTGTTGAGAAATTTTACCAAATAACATGATTAATAAAAGTAATTATCGCCCAATTCAGAGTGCAATCTCACTTTAGACCAACGATCACATATGATTTTACTATCATCTGGTTTCCAGTAAATTTACAGCCCCTCCTGTGGCCTTGAAAGCCACTGCACATTTGGATACCTGGATAATCTCTGACGAACGTGGTTCTATAATTTTCAAGTCAAGATTCTATTAAATATTTGTTTCAATACAGAGCTATAAAGATAACAGGTAGCGAAACTGCGCTGTCAGAGCAAATATATGCGACTACAGTTCTCTAGAGGAAAACAACAAAGTAATATTAAACGATTCATGTTTAATCTAATATATTATGCGTGTTTTAATGCATATGTACTCGCCGAAATTAATTTCGCCATAGAAAAGTATATTTATGACGAGCATACGCATTCCGACTGGTTCAAACGTTCATTTGAAGGCATCTCGATTACAGTCTCGAAGCAAGTCGAATTATTCCGAGGGCGATCGAGATGCTCTTGTGCTTCGAGAGAAAACCGAGAGCAAACCGGGACAACAATCGATAGAGATAAACCGCGACCCTTCGAGACGAGATATTTATCGGTTTTACTCGTTAATCGAGGAACCGTCTCGATCGATTGGACGTGACCCCTTAGTTATCGCCGGAAATTGCCGGGTTTGGCACCTACAACTCAAAACAATTCAGTTTTGTATTGATGCAATAACTTACGCATCGATGAAGTGTCCTTTTCTGGCAGTGGTGTTAGAAGTTGAATTTGACCTAAACTGAACAGGAGATGGTTTAATCTGTACACCAATATTTAAGTTTTTTGCTCCCGATTTGGAGCTCCCATTGTTGAATTGCTTCCGCCGCGTCTGGAAAAGTTTCTTTATTATCAACGGAAGTTCCCATAACATATCAAGGATTATTCAAATGAAAGTCAGTAACATCGTATGGAAAATTCCTTAATGAATGGAAAGAATATCTCAAGAGTCCTAGATTAGGAATATTCCATAAAGGATTAAGGAATTTTTTTCCGGTGAAAGTACTCTCGATTAATACGACTGATATCATCTATGGCCAGTTATATTCTCTATAAAGTCGATAGAAAATCACGCAAACATGAATTTACCGGATAATTCCGATGTCGGGACATCGTACACCGTGAATCGATCCAGAGGTATGGGCTGACGATGTACTGTATATTTGGTGCCATCCTGGAGCGATGGACTAATCTTGTTTGACGAATCCAGGGTGGTTTGCTTCTGAAATAGTGAAATATGTCGATCAATCTCACTGAGCTGAAATTTTTTCTTGATCTCATCTCCGAATATTATTGTCTCTCTTGTAGCTGCTATATCAAACTTGCAAAATGCAGGATTTTGGCCGTATGTTATCAGTTGTCTGCCGTTATCCTCATACATCTTTATCTTCGTTTATCCAAGTGTTAAACTGCTCACTTAGACCCAGAACAAATGCTAAATGTCTGTCAAAGACTAGCCAGAATGCTCGGGTGAACGCCACACCGCCAAGACCAGAAATATAGCTACAGGTTAAATTAGTATTAATCGGTAGTCTATTGATGGCAACTAATGATCGGTTGCGTAATGTCCAACAAATATTTAATGTACCGAAATTACAAGATCTGCATCCAGTCTACTCACACCTTGGATTTGTGATTTTCTTTTCTCATTTGAATTCGATAACAACTAACGATGCACGAATGCCTTATTTGAAAGTGTGTATTCTCCGGAATGAATTGATTGCCAATCATAGTGTTTACATACCTTTCTCATTGGTTTCTTTACTTTGGCTAGAAGTAGAATGTCATCAAACAGGAAAAGGTACATTTCCACCGTCTTTGTGGTTTCTGAAATCAAGAAATATTCCTTTCCAATTCCATGTGTGGTACAGTGATATGTATGACGACGGTATGAACGTTTAGAAATAAATAACTGATCGCGAAGTTGAAAGACGAGTTCGATATAGAATGTTTTCCCCAGATCGGGTAGTGCTCTCCAGTGAGATTTTTGTCACATTATTTGTGAACCTGTTATGCTTAGCGACTCAGATAAATGGACGTTCTCACAAAAGTCATTCTTTCGGAGTAGGGTGTTTGGTCCCTCGTACAGAAATTATCCTTACCAAGTCTGGGTCACTTCTATTTTCAAGGTTATTAAAGGGATCTCCGATATACTGCCGAAAATCACGTTGCCTAGAAATTTGAGACGAACAGAATATTGTATATCATCCAATAGAAAACAGAACTTTCATGGTAGCAGGTTATAGTTCGTACACAGATCTGACAAAATGACCGAGAGGGAACGTTCAGAGGAATGAAGGGCTCTGTCCACGAGGTACTCTCTTAATATGTTGTCTGGCTATATGAGGTGAAACTGTGGGGTGAATAGACAAATACTGCAAACGCCACAAGAGGGCGTCTGATGATAGTGCCAATAAGCGCTTAAAACAGCTGATTTGAGCACAGTAGGCGAAGCCTGGTCAAATTTTGTTGGTTTTCAGGAAAGATTATGAAATCTTGTCTGACTAGTTTGGAAATAGAAGAAATCCAGTAAATAGAAGAAATAGAAGAGATCTCGCTGATATCGTCCGGAAAGAGAATAGGCCTGACGGGAGTGATCAAGCAGTCAGGATTAAGGAAGAGGCAGGTCAATCGTTCGTTTGCAAATTAGCTGAGACCTTTATTCATAGCAGACTGATTACATATCCTTCAATAAAAACATCTTTCAAATGACATTTCACCTCGAAGTTATACTTACCAGGTAGGGTGACTGGTCCCTCGTACATAAATTATGCTTACCAAGTAAGGTGACTGGTCCCTCGTACAGAAGTTTCCTCTTCGGGCTGGCCAGGAGACGTTCACATGGTTGCTTGGAGACTAGTGGTCGCAAAAACTGGAAAAATATATTTAGTTGCATCAGCAAAATAAAATATATACAAAATAAACTGGATGTAATTATTCGTGAATACGTGGAATGTTGGTTCCCCTGATGAACGACGATTATGATTAAATACAATTACTGATCTAGAAAGATAGTTTTTCATACGTTGGTTAGGAATGAAGGGACATAACTCAGGGTGGAGACGAGGGTTACAATTACAATCTTTCCCGTGTGGTATCATCGAGATATATTTGGTAAATAGGGGTACAACCCCGCTATTCATGTAGACAGTGATCGATCACAGTCGAGGTCCTATTTGAAATATCTTGCTTCTATTACGAAACCTTGCAGTGCTGTCACCTACCCCTACCTAACAAATCCGAACCCCCTCAAAGTAAGCAAATGTTGACAATAAGAAATTAATGAGTCCATCTTTTGTTGTTGGAAACCAATCAAAATGAACTGGTCAACATATATAAAAACTCCTTGCCGCTCAACTGTACATCGCATGGCCGGCATGATAATCTTCAGTAGGAATACGGTTTATAACAATTTAACCAACAGTGTTAGACACGTGTATATACGTAAGCTATGAAAAAATACAGTTAATACGCTATCCGACTCAACAGTATACCAGTGTTTTGCATTTTCGTACTCCTCATCTGTCCCTGACCCGTAGTTATTCTCTCCTTTGTGTTGCTAAGGAATATCCATTCTTTGGGAAAAGGCTGTTAATTTGATTTCACGCCCATCGCCGAAGGAAATTTGATAATCTCGGGTCCGTTCGGTAATTATATCAAACCCTGATTAACTAGCATCATCGACCCGAGAGGAATTACAAGATAATGGTCATATCGAACTGTTATCTGATTATCCCACAGACATCAACACCTGAATTACGCCAGGGAAATCTTCGAAGAGCTTATCAATGTGCTAAGATAATTAATAGCTTGAAGGGATGAATATTTATACCCATTCCTTACGAGGAAGGCTAACATATTTTCCTCCAAGAAGCCCCTGAAATATTTGTTAATCTCCCCACCCAGGATCACTGACTACCCACGCAAGAAAGAGAGAAGTGCACGTGTAAACTAGAAGTGGAGAAATACTTCCAATACTTAATGCGCACCTGGACAAAGCTGATGATCTAGTCGAAACTTTGCCAAGATTTTCGGTAGATACTTAACCCATTGTGACGTCATCAATCAGGCCATCTTGGATTTTTTTTTTTACATTTTCTGTTGAAGCTTGGCCCAAAGGCATAGTGTGGTAAGTTTCAACCCCCTAGGTCAAGGGGTGAGGAAAATATTTAGGGAGTTGTGGGTGAAATGACTCCCCCAGGCCTGGACAGGTCCCAGAAAGTCCAGGCCAGATAGAATTAGGTCGTTGTCAAAGCATTTCAGTTATGTAAGTTGTATCATCGCCGGATTGGATAAATTCACACACAATTAATTTTCAATCGACCAACCTCCCCATGTGTAGCATATTGTATATTGTATGTTTATATTGTTTCTACGAATGGATGGTCGAATATAACTGTTAGTCACGCCAGTATCGATACTAGTCTGCTTTCTTGACTGATTGAGAAAGTATTGATAAGTGGACTGCTTGAGAAGTCTGTATATGACATAGGAAGTAAGCTTTTAAACATATTCAACATATGGCAATACGGCATGTGGTTGATGACAAATGAATCACAGCTACTAAGATGCTTGTACATTCAAGCGATTTTGATAGCATACATGCAGGCATACATTCCACAATGGGAGATTCTTTGAATAAATATACCCGGTATTATTATTTCGCAATGTCCCCCAGACGAGTCTACAAACGAGGAACAGATGGCGCGGCAAAAAATTGCTGATCGATTAGTCGATTCGTCTGAATTTCGGTATCTCGAGAAGTTAAAACTGGACAATCACTCAAAAATGGGGTATATTCACCACAACCAGTGCTGAGGAATATATATATTTGTTCTTTGTGGTTTTATTGCTCGTACATGGAAAAGAAAGAGCTCACCGGGGCTACTTTTTGACTAAATCACTTCATACAGGACTTATAAAACTTGTAAACTGGAGCGATATGCAAGAGGTGGGAAAAACTGACGATGTCTTGCGACTAAAAAGCAACCATATGACTCATATCAAGCATCAACCAGCTAACATACATGTTCCTCTCTTAATTAATAATTGTGAGACCTTCACTTTTCGAGAACTACGAATTCACTTTCTGAGATTTATTGACTATATATCGGTAAATTCCCCCAAATATTCAAAAAAATTCCAATCGTATTTCGTTCCCATACAACCAATTGACCTCTTTCAACAATGTATTTCTAACCGTGTGTGTACCACCATGTATGACCTCCCAACAGAGGCTCTCGTATATATGGATAGCTGGAATCGTTCACGATTGATTGACTAAATTCACCAATACTTCACACGTCAGTTGACCAAAGCTCCCCAGGTTCCTAATCTGCAATAACTGATCAGGAGTGCACGGGTAAGAGGATGCAAATATCCTGACTATGAGGACATACTTACTTCCGGCACGTAACCACGTGGATCGATCTCTGTCACAGATGGCCATATTAAATTTTGTTGAATTTCCTGAACTCTTTCCAGATTCCTCACCCATTTCATCTTATCCTCTAGATTTCCTGGCAATGAATAAGTGGTGAAAAATCTTCATCAATTCGTAGACGCTTTCCACGAACAAAGAGGAAACAAATGAAACACAATTAATCGTGTGCCAACGTCTAACTGAAAAAAACACTGCTACAGCACCCGCTTAATTACAGAATAATGAGAATCTCGAGGGATAAATCGATTCATCTTTGCTAGTCAATGATTACACGTCCATGACGTCTGAACTGCAAATCTACATGTATCAAGCAAATTACTACGAAAAGCTCGTTAGTAGCGTCATTGATACAGATCAGATCTTTATCCCAAACCGGAAGTTCTAGATGTAGGTTTGAAATATACATGCGACAATTATTCAATGACGTTTTATAGAAACACAGAGGATAACGGGATATCTCTCGATTTTATAACATTTGATTGGTCAGTTCAAATTTTTAAATGAACTTTGTATCGATTAACCGAAATTTTCGAAATATTTTATAAGATAGAGCCGTTAATTGGCTGACCTCGATAGCACGTTACAAGACAGACCAACTGTATGTTGGTTCTTTAATGAAATATACACCTCCTATTCTGGAGAGAGTTGGGCGATCAAATCCATCAATGGAGCTACGTGTTTGTGAAGTGGTTTGCTGAACCATATGAAAATGATGCAGTATAGAACCCTTGACTTCCAGTTTCAATTCTATATATCAGATTGGATTTATCACTCAACTGGGAATAGTAAACATGCTGCAATGCGATTGCATCTAGGGAGAAGTGTTACATATTCCATCTCAGAATGGTATTCATCAAGCAATACAGGATTTACCACAAACTTTATAACACTGTGAATCACTGAATTTATTATGATATTATGATATCATCTCCATGGAGCAAAGCTTTTTGCGCTGAATAACAAATGCCTGATAATAATGCTTTCTATAAGGGATATACTCATTAATTTGCTGAACTGTCAACAATATCAATATAAATCTAATCATTATGACTTGTTTATGCAAATTAACCATACATGTATAACGGTAAAGACAACACCATTATCTCAGCGCATATATAACATCACTTGTTTATCATTGGACATTGGTGTAATGCCCTCATTATAACTTTTGCAGATAACTTGATCACATTCTTCAATTATGGCGCGTATCAGGTCTATATGCATACCTGTTATATTTCACACAAGATACAATTAAAAGCGAACTCATATAATCGAATTTTAGATGACTGAGATGATATACATACTTAATGATTTTTCCACTGAATGAATGGATTCTGTCAGTTGCCGTTTTTCGTCAGAATCTCGTGTATAACTCCGAATATTGGACAGTAGAAGAGGTAGTTTGGTACAGCGTTGAACAGGCGCGACGAGGAGGTCCGTCAGCTGGAGTCGTTTACACCGAGAATCTTGCTCGCACCACTGCCATCAAAGAAAGGAGTTCCAATGACGGAAATTAATACGCATTGAGAAATATTGCAACATATTTCTCGCATTGCACCCCACCCCACCCCACCCACCGCTCAGTCTTTATCAAGCCACTGACATTTGACTTTAACATGAGCAATATGCATATCACAACGATTATTTTAGCAGATTATTTTGGTAGTGAGAAAGATGAGTGTAAAATTTATCGTGATGGACATATTTATACTTTGTAATTCAAAAGCATTGACCAAGTAGGTGGATGGGATTTGCTATTTCTAACGCCAATCTATCACGTGAAACCGAAAATGTCCAATTTAGAGCCAGACAGGCAGGGTTCAAAGGGACACACATGGCTAAATTATGAACAATAACGGTCAAATTCACAACAAGAAATATGTCTAAGCTGCACTTTTGATCTGCACAATATCATAACTATTATACAACGATTGCTATGACCTAAACCGATGACGTCAAAGCGATATGTTTCTTTTAAATCACATGAAAAACACATCTGTAATGTTTGGGGAGTATGGTGAATCAGGACTCGTTGGAGATTAGATTTGGTTTTGGAGCGCACTGACCATTACTTGTTGGCCGCAAATTAATAGGCTTATTCGAAATCACATTGACATAGCAACAGTGGTGTTTCAGAAATTTAGAGAATCAGAATTGAAGATACGTATCAGTACCGGAAAAAGATACAGTGAAAGACTGACATGAACTTGACCTTTGACCAACTGACCTCAAAATAATCTTGCGTACGAGGTTACTTGGTTCTGGAGTACTAGAGCACATCCATCTATCACAGGATCAGTTTAAAACGTCGCAATATGATTCATACTTGCCGCACGGCCGCCCCACCCACATGCAAGAGCAATTTGAGACAATACAACTCGTTACCTCTGTATATGATAAAGGAACTGTGACAAGTTATACGTAACGGGCAACATGGTCGCTTTAACCTTGATTCGGTTGTTGGGCGTAGATCAGCGCGAAGTAGTGAATATATTTTCTGACATATATATTTGCACCAAATAAAATGTCCTTACCTTGCCAAATTCACAGAAATCTTCGTTCTTTTGAAGTCGCTCGAGATAGCTTAATGCGTTGACGTAGTTCAAACAGTATGAATGGTAGACACCTGCGTCGCGTGATAGAGCTGAAAACTAGAGAAAATGCAAGAAAATATGTCTCTTACTTTTCATAATGACACATTTTTGACTGAAATAATTCAATTGCTTATGCCATATGGGAGTTTGGTATTAATTGCCAGTGATGATTGATCTCAGCTAACGACGTTAATGAAGCAGTCAACTGTATTGTCAGTATGGTGCCTCATATGATAAATAAGATCATAGATGTGTTCCAGTCATATATTTTTATGAAGTGAAAAGGTATTCAAGTATGATCATTTTCCATTCGTCTTTTGAGTTATTTGCGTCTTTGCAAGTTTCAGAGAGAGACATGGCATTATTGATGATGATGCCAGATAAATGAAACACGAATATATTAAATTTCTAACCAGTCGTAACTACTGAAAAAAGTATGCTTGATCAGAAAGAATTCAGTATACTCGGTTTTGATTTCATTTCACATCAACACGAATGCTCGGAACGCGAACGTGCGTCTAAATGTTTTAAAGTTTTCTTTTAGAAAAAAACTGAATGGAAGGAAATAGCTTTCTACAATCTCGTTTGCCGTTATATACCATTAGTAAGGAGATAAATGTGCATTTTCGCACACTTCTTGGCTGATATTTGACACCTGTGGCTATACATATAATCACCAACATAGACGACATTCTTTCCGGTTGAAAATACAAAGAATGCGTTCAGGGATTTTAGTGTAACTTGGAAATAAAACAGACGATGCGGACATCAAATGTGTTAAAAAACAGCTAGCAGACATGGCATAAACTTCCGTATTGTTTAGATGATTTTTTTATAGCCTCCACAAAATCCGGCTGTTGCAGCGAAACTTCCATCATAGACAACCAGCGTTGCTTACACCTGCACCAGTTACAAATGTTAAAGCTGTCAATGCCTCACGAAGAAGGGGAAGCTGCAAAGCATTGATAGCGAAACCCATTCAGCCGCGACTCAAAAATTGTTTCTCCAATTTGGTTCAGCCAGTGTCATTTCTTATCGAGTCCCTTTAACTGTATCTGCTGATACCAAAGTAGGATTCCATGTTGCGTTATCCATAATAGTGAAATCCGCTGCTTTCCCTGTTGACCAAGCAGTCGAAACATAATTTTTTCTCACCCAGAACTATCTCTCCATAACGGTGTCATCTTTGCTTCTCTTAGGGTTTGCGATGACTATGCAAAGGTTCGTACGAGTGTTTCATAAAACGCCGATCAAATGGCCCTACTAACAAATTTGCGAATATTTGCAGAATATATATCGTTCAAAAATTATTATTTAGACATATTTTCTGACATGTTTTTATATACAAGGACCATAGGATACGATGGGCATACAAGACGATAACCACATAAAATTGACAAGATCGTGCGCTTTTTCGTACAAATATGAAACTTTGCACACCTACACCATACCAGAAGCTGAACAATTTCGGTTATACTGCCAACTGATAAGCGCCCACATGATAAATCATGTAGGCTTATAGTAGCTGACCCTACTTGTGAATATGTGAATACACACGAGAGAAGCTTCCAGGTCAAAATATCGAACATATTTGTCGAAACAGGTGGAATAACACCTCAACATGTTGACCAAACTATACGGATATCGAACAGCAAACATTAAGTTAGGAGCTTGTGTCCTGTTGCATTTCGCGATGAAACAGTTACAAAAATCAGGCATTTTCGCTGTAACTTTCGCTTCAGGTTCATCTTTTCTACCACTTCTCTAGATTTGCGTGCCAGGTATTTGCAAATGACACTGAAACTATCCCCATATGTCTGAAGTATAACAACGCATTGCTGGTATCATGTAAAAGTTTCTGTATGGGTCATTTGTACAAAAAGGTTACCTCCACCTCACCCCTATTTTAATTGACAAATCATGATGAAATTCTATGCAATAGAATAAAATGAGTGAAAATCTATTGACTTAGTCGTTTGAGGACCCACCATTATGAAAACAGCTGACTATATGTGTCTGTTGTAGTCAGAACTCTTCTTCTCGATTTGTTTGTATTTGTTTAAGGAGAACCTTGTCAAATATGAAAAATAGGCCCACTTATTGGGTGAACCTTTCCCATAATGCAAATCTGATTTTTTGTTCATACATTCCAAACTTATCTGACAAATTCAGGTGCACTGTGTGTTGGAGAGATTTACTGATGCTACGTGTCAGTCAGTATGTCTAAACAATACCTCATGAACTCTTGATCTTCTGATCACAAATGGATGGAAAATTGCCTACTAATGACGATAAATGAATTTCAGATGTTTGTAGTTCACGAAACAATCGGAAAGGCATGAAAACAGTATTTGCGTAAGGTTTATGATAAGGTGCACCCTCTCCCAAACTCGCATTCAAACATGAGATGCGCATGCAAACAGATTTTGGGAAAAATTCTTTTTATTCGCGACTGTTCGTACGAAGGGATATCCACCGACTTCTATCGTACGAGGGTTCTGTGAAATGACTTCCGAAATCGTCTCTCCTCCACAACAGGACTGTCTCTCTCCATAACGATACCTCTATTGAATTATCTCGATAAAGATAACGTCCTTTCGTATCTCTGCTTCTTAATGGTATCCTATGGTACTCCATAAAGTTTCTTTCCATAACGATACCGTCCTTTCACAAGAACTATACCATCTCTGTCTCATAATGGTATCCTTCCTGGTCCATAACGGTAAAGCCTTATCTCCAAGACGATGGCGTTTCTTTTCCATACCGGTATCGCCTCTGCACTCAAATATATTCTCTTTATCGTCATTTCTCTATAACAGTATCGTCTCAGCTCCATAACGGAACAGTCTCATTAAGTTATAATATCGTATATAATGGGAGCAGTTATGTCGTGGGTTACAAAGAAGGCAGTCTCATATAAACGATGCTTTGTTCGAAGTAAAATAAATAAATCAGGTATGAACAAAATGGAGCTGAATTACCTTTGTTGCACATTAATTAGATTCTGTCTATTACTCACCTTGTGAAAGGTCCTGATAAGAACTTTAGTTCTCCCGAATTCAGTTGGTCGGAAACTCATGTCTCGTAATAAATTGGAGATGAATTCTTTACAGAAGGTATAACTGACCTTCAAAAGAGAGAAAAGATACATAACTTTGAATACTTCTATAACCTCGAGTTCCAGTTACGAATAAATGCTGAATATCAGATAAAGATGCCGGGTTTTACGGTAGCGCTGATATAGGTTTCACCATATGAATAATAAAAGTAAGTTTCTGTTAATGTATTGCATGTACACTTAATTTTGATCAAATTCTAAATGTAATGTTATGTTTCAATCTGTTATGCAAATAGCATGAGTGATAATGTAACAACCGACTCTAAATAAAGATTATTATATTGGTAAAAAAAGAAGTTTGCTGGCGTGGAGCAGTAATATAAGAAAAATAACGAAAAAACCTTCTCAACTTTCTACATCATTATATTCCGACTGCAGTTTCGAACATTATTCGATTATTATATTGTATTTAATGAAATCCCATTACTTCGTTCTCATGTTAGCGCAATGAGATTTGTCATTAAGTATGCTGCGGTCGATTATTAGCAGATATGTGTCTGTATCAATATAAATTTCAGTTATCTTAGTATCTGAATTTACATTAGCAAGTTTGGAAAAATCGTTGTTTTTCTTATTGAAAATCGAGTATATTTGTTTTAGGTTGGTTAATTGTAGGTTGCGAGATAAAAGGTTATTTGAGTTTCTAGAAACACAATATTGTGGCTTTAATCTAAACAACTTAGAATCAGTCAGGTTGTTTTTATACCAGAGTATAATGGCATTCCATCCAATCTATAGAATATATTTAACGATGACTATCTAGGATTTCCAAACAAACCAGGAAAAGGAAAATCAACAACAAATCATCGCAAAACAGACAAACAAGAACCCCGAAAATCATGAAAAAAACAACTTTTCACGTAGAATGTAATGTTATCAGTTTGAAATCTGGAAAGATGCTGATAAGGAATTATGCAGGTTACGAATAAATGTAAGGAATTTGATCTTAATAGAAAAATAAGGTACAACAAAATAACTTTGGCCTGGGTTAGCGTTGTTTGAGAGTACTTCAGAGTACCACCCAACGCAAAGAAATACACTACATCTCAACCAGTGGATATGCCAGCTTCATCGTGTCATTCTATTTGACGTTCCTTTACTGCCACTTTTTCACTAATGAAAATCCCTTTAACCTAGATTCCCAGTTGCATCATCGAGTCAGCCTGTCAGTCGACTCGATCTTAAATCCCGACTTATCTCAATCATGGAGCTGTCACGAACACACTCGCTAACCAGCTCAGTTTAATTGAACATAGACAGCTAGCTCTCAAATTATGTAGGCGGTCTGTATTCTTGTGGGGATTCACCTATAACAAAGACGGCATTTGCATCCTTCATCCATGTTCAGATGGCTAATACAGGTATCAAACCGGTGGAATTTAACAGCGACTTCCTGTCTCCCGGCCCGATTCACTCAGTAATCCTCCCTGAAGAACAGACACTGACGTCATACAATGACCTGGTCATCGTTGTCGTGTACTTTCGTCTAATCACGGCCACCCAGGTCCTTCTATTCCAAACCCTCCAAACATGTACGTTTGCGTGTGTCCACCAGGAACGAAATCTCATGATAGGGAGGGCATACCACCCCACCCCCACCCCATCCTCTAGCTGGCACACACTAACTATCCGGCTCCTCTACACAGCATTCTATTAGCCGAAAGAAGCTTTTCACTTTGTATATTTGGATCGAACTTCAAACCAAATTCCATTGGCTGTTCTTTTTCGGTCGATTTTTTAATCGATTCCTCAAAAAATAATCGCTCCGGCTAAAAGTTGTAAGTTTGAAAGTGACGCGTCAAAAAGGCAATATTCAGAGAACACACGAATGGCTCCTATTTTAAGTTGTTTCAGGGTTAAGTTGTTTCAGGGTAAATATTACTATTACCAGGTGCTGGTTAAAGAATTGAGTGTAGACATATCTTCATCAAATACGTCTACTTACTCCCAAACTGCATTTACTCTGGAAGATTTATTTAACAATCACAAAAAGTTTCTCAGGGAAAGAGGTATTTGTCTTCCAACCAATCATAACGACATACCAAAACTATACTGGGCTCCCAAAATGCATAAATCACCATACAAAGCTAGATTCATAGCTGGTTCTAGAAGCTGCACCACCAAGCTTCTTTCAACCCTATCGACGAGGGCCCTTCAGGAGGTAAAAGCATTTTGGGAAAGGTATTGCGCCACTATTTCTAAGCACTCTGGCGTTGAATGTATGTGGATATTGAAAAACTCAAAATGTCTTACGGAAGAACTTGATGCCATGGTCACATACCGTACAGACATGTATCCACATGGGGTTTTTCGACTCTCTATACTACAACACCTCATCAGGACCTTATTGACTGTCTAAGTTCATTAATAGTATCTGTGTTCAAGAAAACTGATCGTAGATATATTAATGTCGGAAGCCATAAAGCATTCTTTAGCTCTACTACATACAAGAGATATCATTCATGGGATGTTTCTTTGTTTATAGAGTTGCTTGAATTTCTCATTAAAAATATCTATGTGAAATTTGGCAACACAATATATCAGCAGCATATAGGTATTCCAATGGGTACTAATTGTGCACCCCTGTTGGCTGACCTGTATCTGTTCTCTTATGAATATGACTATATGCAGGCGCTTTCAAAAACCGATCCATTCAAAGCCCGTTCCTTCTCATTCACCAAACGCTATATAGACGATCTTCTCGCTGTGGATAATCGCTATATAAATGACGCAGTGAAGGATATATATCCACCTTCACTGGATTTGAAGGAAACTACAGACAGCCCTACAGGCACATCATATTTAGATCTATATCTCTATAAAAATGAAGCGGGCATTCTCTCGCGTCGACTTTATGACAAAAGAGATGATTACAATTTCGATATCGTAAACTATCCCTTTCTGGACAGTAATATTCCAGTGGGACCTGCATATGGCGTATACATATCTCGCTTAGTAGCATTTGCTAGATCCTGTGTTAAATGTGACGATTTAATCAACGTCACAAAACATTGTTACAGAAACTTATAAAACAGGGCTATTCCACCAAGCGCCTCCACTCAAAGTTTCTCAAATTTGGCGATACATATCGCATGCTGATAAAAAATACGAACGTAGCGTGCAAGATCTATGGCGCTACGTTTCGTAACTTGTGTCTAATTCCGCTTAACCCGGGGCTAGGGGCCGTATGAACCCATGTACTTCAAGATCCTCATGGTAATCATATGAACAGTCACAAGCAAAGCGTGGCTGAGATACATCATTCTTTAGATGACGACTTTACAACGAATATTATGGATTCAGAATACTGATCAGCGATACGGATTTGATATTTTTGGAACATCATGATGTCTTGCCGGCATCATTGAAAACTGTTGACCGCTTCTCTTGCAGGAAACAAGCCTATGTTTATGTATACTATGATTGTCTTTTTGAATTTGGTGCTAATACTGTTATATGGAATATGGAATAGGTCTTTGGATTATGGACGCAGATATTCTCTAATGGACGACGGCTGAATTATGGATGACGGATTAGACGCTTGTAATGGGAATAGGTTTCACATGGTTATACAGGGGTACGTTTATTTTATGACATTATTCTGGAAGTATTAGGATCCATTGTAAACTATGCAACTTATAGTGTATCTCTCTTACATTCGATGAATACTACTCTGGGTTCAAAAATCGGAAAATAAATTCTACTCAGAACGTATAACGCTATGGAATTTCGACGGCGAACACCTACTGCGCAAGTCATGAGAGTCGAAATTCTTCCCGTTCTGCTGGCGCCAGGACGATCTCATTCACCATGTACATTCACAGGCGGAAGCTGCGAAGGGCGACAGATCATGTTATTGAAAGTGAAGAAAAAGCGTTCATAAGCAATCACCGTGTAGGAGATACTTCCTTAAACCTTCAACTGTAATATTGTCATGGCTTCCTAAAACAAAATATGCATATGATTCAACAATATCAGAAGCGTTCAGTGCAATATATTATAACTTTCGCCCCCAGGCATTCGTCAAACAGATCGGCCTAGCCGCTGCCTTGTGCCAAATCCCATTGGGAAGCTTTGGATATATCAAAACTGTGAAGTAGAGGGAGGGAGGGAATTTGGCTTAATGTCACACTCAAGTTTGTTTCACTCATATGGTGACAGTCAGTTTAGTTGGTGGAGGAAGCCGGATTACCCGGAGAGAACCACCGCCCTTTGGCAAGTAACTGACAAACTTCCACAAATGGACCAGCTGGGCTCGAACCCGTGCCGGTTCAGCGGTGTGAGGCTAGCGGTCACCAGCGAAGCGCCTTAGACCACTCGGCCCCCAACTGAGAAATATACTTCTTTGCCTTTATCTATTCATTCATAAAAAAGTAGGATATATATCGCGAAGTTAGGTAACCGTTGACCTAGACTATAAGAATCTGTGTTCTTTCTGAAATATTCTACTACGAAGCAAATTGAAAACAGACTACTACTTTTTTAGCACTTTGTTCAAGCAGCTGTGTAAAGAAAATGGTCCGTGATTCCATATGGTCGTATTCGTAACCCTTTTTATATATTGGTATATAACTAGCTAATTTCCAAGGTAATGTTGCTTTCTTGGGAAACAAGTTGAAAAACTTAGCAAAAACTAGGACTGACGAATTTGGGATTGATATCATCCGATCCTATTGCTTTAGAGGTGTCTAAGGTATTAAGGATGCCCATGAGGTCTCCAACGGTGACAGAGATGTTCCTTAGTTGGGGGTCAATGTAAGAGAACGCCTTTTGTATTTGATCTCTGCAGTTACCCAGATGTTGCTTTTTTCAATTCTTTTTATCTTCACTCTCTTATTTGGAATAGTTCGTTTAGCATAACTATTAATTTATTTTCTGTTGTAATTTGGCACCATTCATTTGTTGTAGAATCCTTTGTCCAATCTTCTCAGTGTGACATTTCTCAAATGTTGCGAAAATCTTCACAATCAGCATTGTCATAGTTCCATACGTGTCACCTTTAGTTGTACTCTTTGATGATTTGAGAGTTAAATTTGACGAATGCAGGAAAATGGTCACTATTTATGTTAGAGCACCCGACTTGGTAACCATGTTAAGTTTAGAACATATTATAGGATCTAACAACCAGTCTGACTGAGGACGTCTGGTTTCATTGATAATCTGGTTCATACCGAAACTTGTTATCAAATATATCAAATGGTATTTCGTTGGATCAAAGACATTTTCATTTAGGTCACCAAATATCACAATATTTTAGTCTCTATTACGGTCTGTTACAGATTCAATGTTCTCAGCCAATATATACCATTTGTCTGTCGTTGTTTGGTGGGCGAAAAAGAGTACAGAGACGGGTTTTAGGTTGATCGTGAATATCAACCCAGATCATTCAGATATCGATCTTTGTGTTATGCGGGTGAAGCATTCGAATCATCAGAAAGTGATTCTTCTCTTATAAACAAGAAAATTGTAATTTAGGTAAGTTGTCGTTTGTGTTACTTGAACTTTAGAAGTTAATTTGGTGAAATTCTTCGAGTCATGCATGGGCAGATGAAATTGGCACGTGAAGTAAAGCTGCGATTTTAGCCGAATGATTAATTGATTAAGTTTGCAGGAATACGTCACAATGTTATTCCAGATAGGGGCAGGTGGACGCTGGCTTTCATGTTTGAATCTTCTCGTGATTGTGAGTAAGATAAACGTCTTGGAAGTCAAGCTATGAACAGCCGGCGCATGCTTTCACTGTCAAGCGGTAGGCAGACCAAGATTCTGGCCATTCAGTAGAACATAACGTTAATTAGGAGAAAGTCTGTCATGTTTTGATATGCCATGTTTTATGTATTGTTTTGTTAAACTATATAAGTCATGTACTTGAGTACAAACAAGTCGTGTTTGAGGTAACCTAGATATTCGGAGACCCGATCTTCTTTTGTTAGACCAACTTGTGGTAATTTATCATGTTTATGTCCAAAGATATTGTTGGCTGCATGTTATACGTTTTTAATACAAGTGTCGACCAAAAACCCTGACTTTGTCATCTTTCAACGCTCCCCAGTTTTAACGTTTTAATATTTGGATTTGGATTCTCTCCGTCATGTCACCTCTATCAGAACGGGAACATATATGCATAAACCCGCTCCATGCCTGATCACGGCCTCTCCTAAAAGAATCCTGTTAACCGGGCAGTATAATTTTTTCGTTAACAATATTACTGCTTGTCAAATAGGGGGAGGGAATTGGTTTAATGCCATATTATTTCGCGTATGGTGACAGCCAGTTTTAATGGTGGAGAAAGACGGAGAACTCGGAGAAAAAAACGCCCGTCGGCAAGTAACTGGCAAATTTCACACATGCACCAGCGGGGCTCGAAGCCATGCCGGGTCAGCGGTGTATCTTGTCAAATGGATTTCATTTATGGCTATCACATCAAAACTTTGAAGATCGGCAAAGAGTAAATCTAATTTGTTTTTGAGTCTACATACATTCATATGGACAATTGGCAACATGTCGTAAAGCAGTTGTGGCAGGGTTACGTGCATTTACTAGGGTTAGGGATCATCTCCACGTACCTCTCCACTTTCACACCGGGTAGGGTCAAATGCGGTTATCCTGTTCCACGGGTCATTTATACGAAATGTACTCCAAACTGTACCAAACATGTGTTTTGCTCATTAATTATACTAAGATAAACAGAACAGTGAAAGGCGATATACATGAAGTAAAGCTACTGGTAAATGGAGTACCGATTGCAGTCTCAGATTATTAGCTGATGTTTACTAAAGGTCAACATGTATTCGACACGGACGCACATTGAATACTAGGTCTACACGGTCTAGTCCGCCATTCACTGTTCAACCGCTGTCCACTGAAGGATTTTCGCATCTTGTTTCCCTCTTGTAAATTCGACGAGATAGAAGGCTGGCTTAATTGTTTTTAGTAGGTCATAAGGGCTATCTGCTGTTTCCTTCAAACTAAAACTGGCAATATAATTTCCGCCAACATTACTATGTTATGGTAAACCTCCTAAATCAAGTTATATCAACATTTCCGGGTATCATGATCTCTTTGGTAGATCCATAGGCACGTTTTCTCATCTATTAGATATGAAAATTCCCTATTTCTGTGAAAACGAAATTGGCTCAAAGTTATCTTCAATTCCTTGTCAAAAATAAAATAAACAGAACCTAATCATCACCGCGAATGACATTACATTAGTTCCGTTCTTGTTATTGTTAGCGGTATAACTTAACACGATATAACACTTACGTAGCACAGTTCGTCGAGGTTAGAAAACAGCTCTTCTGGTTCCGCATACATTAGAAATCCTTCCACCTGGAGTTTCTTTAATGGCTCCAGAAAACACTGAAACATGAGAAGTACTTTTTGCATAACATGGATCTATGCAATTAATCAATGTAAATATTCCAGGGTAGACTTGACTAGACAAAGCAATATTTACTGACGTCAGAAAAGAGTAATGTAAGACAGCATGTCGTGGTATATTACTCTGGACATTTGGCGGAACATATGATTAAACATGGTAAGGTACAACGCATTATAATCCATTACTGCATATTTATGCATCGGTCTGTATATACAGATAATTTAATTGAGCTTTGCTCGTCTGGATAAAGCTGATGTCGTGAATTTGTTATACGAGCTGGTGGTTGGAACTGATGGGAATAAAGCTGATCTCTAACATATAGTAGAGATATACTCCTGGTCTACGTGTGGTTCCGAGGTCAAATCGTGTTGTGTGGTTAGCCTGATTTGCACGCACAGCACTAAACACGCCTGAAATATCCGACCTAAAGTGTGTACGGTACAGAATATTTGTTCGCACGTCGATCACAATTCGCACGTGAACAGGTACAGTTCTTCCTAAAGTGTAAACGGTAAGCCAAAAATTGTTCGTAAAGCAAGCAACATTCAATCTTCACAAAGTTTGTGAACACAACAAACACCGTTTCTACATAGAACACAGTTATCACCTCAAGATTTCGTTTTAGGCCTACAGTGTATGCTGTAGGAACATTGCTCGCACACCGAGTGTAAGGTTGACGAGACCAGGAGAACAATAGTCCATACAACACAGCCAGAAAATAAATGATGGCCCATCACCTTTTAATGGTGATCAGACCTGGCCATTACCTTTAAAAGGGTTAGAGCTATCACCTTAATTGGTGGCGGCCATCACCTTTTAAGGATGCTGGCTTTGCCTCATCACCCTTAAAAGGTGATGATTTAAATTTACATCATTGCTTATCTCTCTTCAGAGGTGATGGTCATCATTTTCGAAGGTGATGATAAAAAATGGCGATGGCCCCAACTCATCACCTTTTCGGAGTGATAGTTATCACCTTTCTTGTGGTTGTGAACCGTGGCTCTAGATTCACAGTGATATAGATGCCTGAAGAGACATTGTTTTCACGTCGAGCACCATATACACCTCAACATTTCTGTCATATAATTGTATGGCACACCAAAATTCATTCGCCAGTCAATGATCGTTTCACTTATCATTAGGCTTGTGCGTACACATGCATGTATCGTAAAAGTCAAAATCGACCCCTTATATATAGGTACAAACGTTTACTCAGTCAATCAATATTCAGTCGTCGTCCATTGAAGAATCTCCTCTTCCATAATCCAAAGACCTAATTCATATGACAGCATTAGCACCAAATTCAGAAAATGGTCATAGTGTACATAAACTTTGTCTAGTTTCTCACAAGAGATAAGTTGTTTATAGTTTTCAATGGTGCCGGAAATGATGTTTCAAATATATATCGCTAATTAGTATTCTTAATACATATGATTTTCGTAAAAACGATGAAGATAGCATATGATACTTTCATCATTTCAGTGGATTGGTTCACCTTGAATGTCATAGTCCACGACTCTTAATGAAATTGCGCTATTGTATACTATAGTAAAAATTCAAACATATATCATATGTTTGCGGAATAATATAGCTATTTACTGTGGCACCGTACTATTGTATACTATAATTTATCACATTTCAGAGTAAATTGTAGGGTTTTGATTAGTTAATTACCATAGTGCATTAGACCGTATTGCAATTCTTCGTTATCCACCGTTGGTATACCAATTCAGAATTCTCGTATACCAATGCTGTCAAGGTCGCTCGTGCTCATATACCAACGCAGTCAAGGACGCGCGTGCAACACCTGCAGACAAAGCCTGTTTCAGGCGAATTTGTCTACGCGAGTTTGTATGGGCGAGTTCCGCCACTGGAACAAGTTGTGCGAGATAAATTGCGTGTTTGCGGATGAAGAAAAGAAATAAATTATCATCCAAAACTGTATATGCCACATAAACAGGAACGTCAGAATGTCAGCTAAGTATTTCATCCAGTTTATTGTTCATCGCGGAACAGATCGAAAAGAGATCGAAGCACTTTGCCTGTCCGACTCACGATGTCTTACCGTACGTTGTTCAACGTTGAGTTATATGACTGTTTTTCTTTCGAGTTGGTGATATGTGTTAAACCAACCAGGAAAATAACTCTTCAATGTGATAAATTCGTTATACCAGTGTTTTGCGTTGGTATACAGGCTGATATTTCGTCTCGAGGTCGCTCGAAGATAAATATTTTCACTCGCCCTTCGGGCTCATGAAAATATTTATCTTCTCGACGAAATATCAGCCTGTATACCAACGCAAGACACTGGTATAACTTATAATACAGTACTACAGTGGACTATAATATTTTCTATGGTACTATGGTAAAAATAGTGCTATAATGAAATGCTATAGCGAAGTATTATAGCGAAATGCTGGTAAATTACTATAGTGGAATGCTATAGAAAAATAGTGTAGCATACCATGGTAAAATTGCCAGATTAAAGTACTATATATACTATAATAGAAATACTCCAGGAAAAATAATGTAACATACTATACAATAGTATACTACGAATAAAAGTATTACTGACTCAATTCGAACCTTCCGCTGAGTTACAATGATAGTAACAGCTCTTATTGCAATTCCATGTTTATTTCAAGCGGATTATATATAAGCAAATATACTTACATGCTTTAATACCATTAAATGATCGATCAAGAAAACGCTTTCGCTTTTGAAGAGTTCCCATACTGCCTCTCGTCTCTTTCGTTCCACTTCCGGTATATTCAAAGCCTCTTTCGTTTTGTCTGTACTTGTTATCAAATCTGACCAATGAGCATCCTGTTCACAACAAATAGCATTGTTATTATTGTTCTTTTACTATATTTCGGGTTCACTGCTAGTAAGATATTGTAAGATGTTGTTGTAACGGGATTGTAGAAAATAACAAATCACAGTGAAATACACACATATAATTTAGGTCGCTTCATGCAATTATTACAAGCGTCTGGTCCGTCATTCATAATTCAGCCGTCGTCTATTAAAGAATATACGCGTCTATTATCCAAAGACCTATTCCATATTCCATATAACAGTATTAGCACAAATTCAAAAAGACAATCATAGTATACATAAACATAGGCTTGTTTCCTGCAAGATAGAAGCGGTCAAATGTTTTCATTGATGCCGGCAAGACATCATGATGTTCCAAAAATATAAAATCCATATCGCTGATCAGTATTCTTAATCCATAATATTCGTAGTAAACTTGTCATCTAGAGAATGATGTATGTCAGTCACGCTTTGATTGTGTCTGTTCATATGAGCACCATGAGGATCTTGAAGTACAAGACTGGTGAATATTTTAATTACCAAATGACCAAAGACGTTTGTGCAGGCGTCAGATCCGACTTTCACTATTCAACCGTCGTCCATAAAAGAATATCCGCGTGAATAATCGAAAGACCTATTTCGTATGACATTTAGCACCAATTTCAAATGCGTATGAATTAAGAATAAAAGACCAATATGGTCTCCTATAAGAGAGAAGCGGTCAAAGTTTTCAGTGATATCAGCTAGACATGATATTCTATACATAAAACTCTCATCAATGATCATTACTCTTTATCCAAATAAATTTTCAAGTCCTTTCCAAAGCATGTATCTGTCACGCGTTGATTGTGGAGGTTCATTTCAACATCATGGAGATGTAATTACAAGCGTCTAGTCCGTCATTCATAATCCAGCCGTCGTCCATTAGAGAATATCCGCGTCTCCTAACCCTGGCATAAGCGGAATCAGACTCAAATTACGAAACGTAGCATCAAAAGATCTTGCAAGCTACGAACGTATTTTCCACCAGTGTACGACTTTATCACAGAATTTGACAATCTGTGAATGGAGGCGTTGGTTCGTATATAGCTCTGGTGGGGCCTTCCTTTATACTACGTGAGGACAAGTGAGCCAAACCACTCATCAGATGTAGTTGCTGCAAAAGTGGCGGACGGGCAATATTTACCGAATCCGTTGACCATAACCAATAAAATAATTCGATACTATATCCACTTACCTTTCATAAGACACTCATTTATGAGTGATGACGGTCTATTTTTGGCAGTGGAATACATCTAAACTCGGACGAGGGGGTAAAACTTGCATACGCCACAACATCGCGCGACAAACACTACACGCACAGCGGCGATGTGGACAGTTTTACCCCCTTGAGTTCAGATATGTTGCAAAGCTAAAAATGGACAGTCAATCATAAACAAGGTGTCTTATGAAAGGTAAGTGGACATAGAATCGAATTATTTTGTTGGTTATGGTCTTAGGGTTCAGCAAATATTGCCCGTCCGATACTTTTCCAACAACTACATCTGGTGAGTGGTTTGGCTCCGGGTTTGGTTTGGTTCTCACGTGGTATAGAAGAAGGCCCCATCTGAGCTAGGTCGTATAGCCCTGTTTCTGTATAAGTATTCTGTGGTGTTTGTTAAAATCGTCATATGATACAGCAAGTGCTACCAAACGAGATATGTATACGTCATAGGCAGGTCCTTCTGAAATATTGCTATCCAGTAAATGAGTATTTAAATATGTCAAACTTCTAATCGTCTTTTTTTCAAATTCTGGTACACAAGATCTTACTCTCCACAAAAGCGAACCCCTATAAGGCTTTTCTTTTCTGAATGTAAGGTGCCGAGGGAGGCTTTCCAGTGGATAGTTTTAGTTTTACATATCTCACTAATTTACAACGGTTTTAATGTGCTCTGCGGGTCATCAGTTTGAAATACTTTCCAAACTATCAAATTCCGTAAAAGAATACTTGATACACCTCACATTGCCCATAGAAGATATGAGAATTGTTTTTATCAAAACTGCATCTAGAGCCAATTTAGTTTCAGAAAACATATGGGTGCCCAAAACTCAAATGAAACAAAAAACGAAAGTATTGTTGTTGTTCAATTTGCAAGGATTTCTGAAGGAAATACTCCTAGAAAAAGCTTCTGAGAGCCTCAATATCGATCCGATTGCATAGCTGGGTATTGAATTTCATGTTAATAAACCTCTGTTTTGTGACTGATCACAGGCTCTTTGCGTCGAAATTCACTTTAAAAAATTGGACCCTCAATAATGAATTATGAAAAGGAACTGGGAGTTTGGGATCAGAACCTGCAAAAAATCCCTGGATACCGTATATAACAGACTTCGGTTTCACGTGAGTGGTGTGCTGGGATTACAGCATACAAGAAAGTGTAGCTCTGTTAGTGGCAATTTATGCATTGCACAAGTGTGATAACAAGTAAACACACTGATTGACACAGGCCCACCCTTATCATTATTTGGGGGGGGGGGGGCATAAGCTCCAGGTATGCAAACTGGTTCAAAATTGCCCAGAGTCAGGCTAAAAATGGGTTCTCCTAATCACTCGTTTTAAATAATTTCCAAGGTACAGTAACATGTTTGGTGACAAAAATTGAAGCATTATGTTGTACCAGTTAAATGTGTGGACACAAATATGGTTCCTGCAAAAGTTTTAGGATAAATCATATGATGTAGAATAGAATGATTTAATAGCAAAATTAAAGAAAAATGTTGTCCTTCATTCAATGAGAATCTTGAATGGACCAGGCTTTCTTGTATCAGGGAACCTTCAAAACTGAAACAGGCAACCAAGGGTTCCCGATGGGCATAGATAAAAGTGCAAAAGCTAAGCCATCAATAAATAATAAAAAAAAAATTAAAAATCATGAAATCATCAGAGCCATCTGAAAATCTAATCATTTCATCAGTCAACATTCAGGAAGCTCTCACCAAAGTTTTGTCAGGCCCGACTTGATAGATCTGCAGATATTCAGCAGACAAGAACATGTTGATGGGCATAGATAACAGTGCAAAAGCTGAGCCATCAATAAATAATAAAAAAAAAATTAAAAATCATGAAATCATCATAGCCATCTGAAAATCTAATCATTCAACATTCAGGAAGCTCTCACCAAAGTTTGGTCAGGCCCGACATCATAGATCTGCAGATATTCAGCGGACAAGAACATGTTGACAGACGGACGGACGGACGGACGCTAGGACGGACGGACGTACGTACATGGCAACGACAAGACCCCACAGCCCTATGACCTTTTACAGTTAGTTCATCACGAGTGGGAAGAAACGCAGAGATAGCCTATTATATGTTTACTTGACATACTGATACCGCTGTGATGTCCTGAATGCGGAATAAAAATACATTATACAGGACCCCTAAACCTTTATACCAATCCGTCCCATCTCATGTGCGCTTGTTTGTTAAAAAAATAGAACAGAAATCGGTAAAACCTCTCCAAAGAACTAGGCAACATTGTTATTTATTCTGCTTAAAATAAACAGACAAAATATTATGTCAATTGTTAGCGTTTAACACGGTGGATTTCTCATCATAGTGAAAATATGATTATGTTAACCAGAATCAGTCCAGTGTTTCTATGATGAGAGTGATATATATTATGCATTAATCTGAAGTATAGTTTTGATTAATGTGATCATATTTTGCTAAAATGCGAAATCACTCGTGTAACAGACAGATCAAACGCCGTTTAACAAATAAAGTTCCTTTCTCCTTCTGGAAAAACGCGGCAGCATCTTTTTACTATACTGGCATGAGGCCTGATACTCGAGTTTGTGGGGATTATGGGTTTGGATGGGCGCGAATGGGAATAACTTGATCACACTCGTACCCGCAGAGGGGCGTCATAATTGTACAAGAAAATTAAATGCATTGATGTCAAGGTGTGGCGTAGGGCTTCGCGGGTGAGCCGCCTTATCTTGAAGTTATTTTTTCTCAACTAATGACCCGCTTATATTATCATGGCGAAAACATCTTAATCGCAGACAAAGCAGAGCAAAATCTGTCCCCAACATCGTACAGGATAACATAGCGTTGGCACGAGATGATACATCGTGGACGAGATCTGACGTTACATATCGCGGCCGTCACAAATCTCATTGGTGTGACGGCATGGTCATCAATTTTTCGAACTTTGAAAACAATAAATGTATAATGAGCTGTACCAACTTCCAACCAAAATCATTTGTGAAACGTTGTACAGTTTGTATCAGAGCAGTTGAATTCTGAACCGGTGTATTCTAAAGCAAAACTGCACCTATTATTTGTGTATATATGCGGTTTACATTTATATAAATATTTTACCCTGTACTCTTCCTGTAACGAGGTGATCAGTACAATAAATCTTCAATCATATAATCTTCTTTTCATGATACATCATATGGCGACCACGACGTATCATCTCGTGTCAAGGACGTATCATCTCGTGTCAAGGATGTATCATCTCGTGTCAAGGACGTATCATCTCGTGTCAAGGACGTATCATCTCGTGTCAAGGACGTATCATCTCGTGTCAAGGACGTATCATCTCGTGTCAAGGACATGTTATTCCCTGGACAAGGCATATTAAATCTCCAACATGATATTTTTGCGGCAACGAGATATCATCTCATGGTCAGGACTTATTTTCTACAAAGGGAAAGATATAACAAATCGCGGCTATGACACATTATCTCGCGGCTACATCTTACTTTATCACGGCCACGGTGCATTATCTCGCGGCTATTCCATGTCCATGTAACCCTTCCATCCTTCCGTAGCAAGGTTTAATTAACTTTTAAGTTGTCTCGTTATGTTGAATGTATACAAGCGTGTACGTATCTGTGTATCTATAAACTATATGTAAATATACACAATACTAATTACCTTGTAGCCAGTCAGGTTCACGTCCTTGAACTCTGACCTTTTGATCTGCGCCAACACATCGGCTAGCTGTGAGAGAGATTCCTTGCTTCTAGACTTCATCTGAAAGTTAAATGGGAATCAGAAATAACATGCAGTCCAGTGAGATATCCGACATAGACCAAATACTCGTATTCAATATTTTCTGAAGAAGTAATATATAAGATCATGATATATCCTGATTCATATTAAAATCTTGATTTGCAATTGTTAGGTATTTAGCCTGAATGAACCCAATGCTTATATTCACCTAGAGCAATTGCGTGCTTTGAATTCTGACATATGATGACCTGATAGCCATTGGGATTATAGTGGGGTCATAGTTTCATCAGCAAATTGCGCTTTGACGTTTTCTTCCCAGTTTTGTTAATAATTTTGCCTTTTGGCACCACTGTAACACCATCAGAGTAGTTTCACTTACATGGTCTTGTATAGGTAAAAACCCAGATATAATGTATCATGTGTAAACTTGCGGCTCTGATACCAATACTTTATTGGATATATCAACATATCACCCTCGCCCGCCCTTCACTCTCAAACAGATAACGTTATCTATCACACTTGCTTGATTGCGTTTAAATACATGCATGAAATCTCACGATCAGTCCTAAAATAAATGTAGGGCACGTACTCTACGGTTGTTATATCCATGTGCAGCTTGACTCTGTCATATAGCAAATATATTGTCACGAATGCTTACCAATTTCAAAAGTGAGAACGTCTGTCTTGGCTTTTTCGTTTCTGGAAATAACAAATAGATGGAAGAATTTCCAATGTGTTAAAGAAAGATTTAATGAAAAGTTCAATACCAGAGACCTGCCTCATAATGACACTTTGACGTGGCTTATTGAAAGGGAAGAATTTCCGACTCTTGTTTAATAATTTAGCAAAACATTTTTTTTTCCTGCATGATTTGTAACTCGGGCACAGTTTCCTAAAAGAGACTGATTGACATTGTTTTTTTGCGACATTCGTTCGCTCCACATCTGCTGCGTTTTTGTTGTTGTGTTTCTAATAAGAGAACACGATGAAGACTTCATAAAAATACGTTCTATGCATCAGTTATAACAAATACTAGAATACAGGTACATATATTATTTTCCACATTTCCATCGTTCTCGCTCTTCCAGGGGCACGAACTTACTGTGTCTCTGGCTGAAATACCGAGCGTCACTCATGTCGCACAGAATGACCTCCTAATACGGGTAATCCAAATACCATTATTTTAATATATAGCCTCAAATACGACGTAATAATGGTATGCATATAAATCATGAAAGTGCAGGTGCACAGAGAGCTTGCATGTTCGTGATCAAATCAGAAATATAATTGCGTGTCACAAACATCAACTGTGATTGGAAAGATCTGGAATACTCTTTCGGGGGTCTTTTATATGGCAGCGTCCTTCATGTGACAGCGTCCACCGTACAGCTAGCATAGGCCATCGATGTCACCCCCGTGAAAATGCATTTCCGTATGATCCACTATATACCTTTTATATATACTGATTGTCAATATCTATACATGAAAAACCTGGAGGGTCCGGTATATATCGATAATTGATTCATTGTTTTTCAATAAATTCGCTGCAACGAAACGTATGGAAATATGACAAATAAGTTTATTCTGGTAGAAATTATCTTTGTGACAACAACGGCTCGACCACTGCGATCCCCAGTCAACTTGCAAAATATACCGATTAGCGAGTGATCAAAGAGTTTAAACTAAATATTTCATTCAACCTTATATGGTCCGGGCCATTTAGGTCGCACCGCAGCCCGAGAAGTGTGGGGTGGGCTACATATTGACGTTATCCCCGAGGCTATATGGGGCAGAAACTTACCACACTGAACGCTATTTTAGGTTGAGCTTACCGGAAAATATAGAAAAATCCAAGATGGTCGCACTGATGACGCCACAGTGACGTAAAAGACATTCATTGGTCGAGTTTGCGGTGGCTGTTTGGATTTTTTGTTTATGCAATTTTCTTCGCAAAGGCTACACGATAAAATAGAATGATATAACACAAATTCACCAAGCTTCAGCTGCAGTTGAATATGTTTTTCATCGTTCCGGAAAATAATACAGTTCACTAGAGCGCTGTCTCCATGCCAGGTATGGTTAATGCAAAATCTCGATTTTCGATAGTCAGCTTAAATGAGAACCTTGCTCGCTGAATTTCTTCTGTTAAATGTTAAGTTCGGTGCAAGGTGAGTGAACATTTGGTGGGATATGTAAAGCGGTCGGAAAGGTTAACGACGTCTGGCGACCAAAATTCAACCATATGACTCCACAGTCAAGCTCCTTAACCCTATCTGGCCTGGGCCTGGACCTGTCCAGGCCTGGAGGAGGGGGGGGGGGGGCGAAATGGCCCACCTAATTATTTTTCTTACCCCTTGAGCTAGGAGGCTGAAGCTTACTACACTATACCCTTGGGTCAAGCTCCACCAGAAAATGTAAAAAAATCCAAGATGACCGCTTTGATGACGTCACAGTGACGTCATTTCCACAAACGACATTTTTGATCGATTTTTCGGTCAGATTTTCCGAATTTTTTATTTATGCAATTTCTCCGCAAAAACTGAATGATAAATTAGTAAATAATAATGTGATTTGAAATAAACTAGTTTTTGCTCACTTTTCATCGGGGAAAAGCAGAACTTTTGAAGAAATATGACGAAAACATCACTTTTCGGATACCCCACGTGGCCGCCATCTTGAATTTACCTATGATCCTCTGCTCAGAGGGTTAGGGAAATAGGCTTAAAATGACCCCAATATGATAAACTATGAAGTCACGGAGTTTTAGCTCTCCAGTTTTTGTGGTTCCGGACACAGCACAGAAAGTTTGTGGAGGGAGGAGGGGCATTTTGCCCCCCCCCCCCAGGCCTGGTAGGGTTAAGCATCTCCCAGCTCCTCGAATGTGATGTAGACTTGCTATCTCAGTCGAGCTTTTATTTCAGGTGTTCGTGTGGAACTGTGAAGTAACCACACAGCCTCTAACACCGGCTCAAGCGAAATTAGATACGCTTGCTCGCGAGCTGTGATAACAGATCTGCTTAATAAGTAGAACTCGGTAAATACCCATATGCATGTATGCGCGTGTCCAACACCCATAGACACTCCATACCCCCCGAGTGGGTGATGGATAGAGTGAATGCTTGAAATGCATGACATCTCCGTGGAAGAAATTCTTTTATGAAACTGATTATTCCAGGATGTATTCATCGTACGCGATTGTCTAGCAAGGGTTTGTCAACACGAGTGAGAGAAGTGATTTGTGTGCTAGCTCTTTGTTCGGAAAGGTTGTAGCTCACGTTTTCAGACCACAGTATTTGAAATGAAAGTGGACAGGTTACGTGCTAAAATGTGAGTATTGTATTATAGAAAATATCCTTTTACTTACCATCTGTTGGCGTTGTACTAGCGGAAGAAGATTGTCGAAGAGCTGCGAAGTCCGCTATGGTATGCTGCCGGACCAAAGGTTTTCTAATGGACCTTTGTGGATGTGCCTCTCCGTTGTTGAGTTCCAACGCTAGATCTACCGAGCTCCGTCGTCTGCCGTCACGTTCTGACATCGTGCTATAATATTGTATAATAGAATAATGGGTATGGAGAAATTGTGCGGGAGATTATGCCACGTTGTCGTGGAAAGAAACAAGAAGAGTCGATAAGTGTTTTTCTGGAAGACGACCAGCTTCATGCTTTCAGTTTTGAGTAAATCTCTTTCGAGCTCACCAATGGGAAGCTCCAAAATGAATGCTCGCCTAAATTTAGAAATAAGGCCTCGTTATCTATATGCTGGCGCCTTAGGCTAAGATAACTATTACCTGGCACAGGACTCAGCTCTCACTAAGCGCTTTCTCTCTGATCAAGACATTACCGAGTGCTTAGCTTTAACGTGTGAAAGTCCCAACAGCTTGGGGCGACATTTCCACGGGTTAATAATAAGATAGGAGGAATAAGATACGAACGAAAGGTCAGCTTGATTCGGGCGAAGCATTCCGAACTGTTAAACGTTTTCGTCGAACTGGAAGTCTGATATTTATGAGGCAATGTGCAAAGTTCTTCTATTATTTTATACCTTCTGCCGTCGGCGTTTCATTTACGACGTTCAGAAAGGGCCGGTTAATTATTTTTAACCCTTCCCATCGAGAGTTCATCGCTTGTTCAGTGTCTTTCATCCACATATCATTCAAGCTTTCACTATTAATGATAGCCATCGCTTGTTCGGGTTGATTACCAAGAATGAGCTAACGATATGTGTATGACTACCGCTACGTGTTACCAAGACATAGTAGGCATTTCACTCCACTGTGAAATGAACCTTTACATAAACGTTTTGATTGGTCGGATTCCCTTCCAAGTTTCTCCACAGGCCATTGAAAATCCCGGATTTCCCTTTTGAAAATTTGAATTGACCAATCAAATGCTTTAAAACTGGAAGATATCCCATGGTGCACTGTTTCTATAAATCTCCATTACATGTAAGGATCAGTCGCACATGTCCAATTACATATCTCTGTCGAGATGTTAATTTTTCCTGAGTAGCGCATGCGCAGATGGTACCCAGCAAGCTTCAGATCCGACATTCAATATTCCGTTGTCGCTCATAAAAAAAAAATTCCGCGTCGACATTTCGCGGAAGATATATTACGTTTGACAGTTATCACCAATTGCAAATGTGTATGAAAGACCATGAAGGCAACCGGCTGCCAAACCTTTTACCTGTACAATAACGATCATCCATAAGCGCTAGTAAATATCGTTCTAGGCATTTAACCTGATCTGGTTGCGGGTGGAAAGGAATGAAAGACGGAATGAAAGACCGTTTGTCTGGTTTTTTCCGACGTAATGTGGCAGCTACGTATGAAGTTCAAGCTGACCTCAGGTGACCACCATCGGGAACTGATTGATGATGACATAAAATCCCCGGAAAAGTGGTTAAAACAGATTTTTGCGCAGACAAATCACTCCACTTCGATTCTTAGGCAATATATTAGCATGCTGCTTTTTTCTATTCGCTCCATGTGATATTTGGTGAAACACATATAACACAACAAACGTGATTTAAGCTCGAATTATTTTTCCAAAACTTTATCAACCTGACCCACTGGGAAAATTTTTGATTCAGCAAGGTAGAAAAGTTGCATTTTTACTAACAGGCAAACTATTTAAAAACATCTGCAGCAAACATATGCTTTTTGACAGGAAGTGGATACATTGGACAAAATAACAGTTAAGAGTCTTAATTGTATTTTTATCGAAAAAGAATTGAAATATACGCTCGTGATTCCTGTGATGACTCAATCAAGCCATTTCTTAGAAGAAAGGAATTGGCATCATACTGAGTGTTAGCATGAGATATTATATTAGAATACTTGGATCGAAATGGAGTAGCAAAACAAAAATGGACAAGCAACACACATTTTTCCTGTGATCCTGTCACGTACATGTCCTACTATTATATAACAATAAATCAGCAATATTTCAGGGATATTAATACGTTATTTAACATTTGACAGTCATAACTCCATTATAAGCAGTAGAAAATCTGTTTGACGCCGTATATTTTCATTAAAAGACGATTTAAAGCAGAAATAGCTTCCGAACCGTGATTTCGCAACCGTGAAATTGAAGTTGACGGAACACCATTAGAAACGATATATTTTGACGAGGTGGTCACATAAGTAACTTTAGATCGGTCTGCAGATGGCATACCTCTGGGTGGATGTTAGCGAAATGTAACCTTCAGTGACGCCTCGTAGCACGGTATGGACATGCCAAATTGGGAAGGAATCCGCCAAAGATTATTATTATTAGTTTATTATCGAAATCTCAATTTAAGTTTAATTTAAATTGACAGACAAAATAAAATCTGTTGTATGATTTAAAGCCTAAGATGGTTTCATCTGTACAATAACTGTCCCAATTAAACTGTCAGTCTTGCCCACGGGAGTCCCATTCAATTCAATCATGTCAACACATGTACCCGTTAAAATGCTGTTGGAACAAAATGCTATTCAGGAAATAATTTCAGTCATTCACCTCCATCAACGCTAATCCATTCCGTCCTTCCCTACTTCTCCTGGACATATATTTTCCGGAATGGCAGGTCACAGTAAATAAAATAACTAATATTGTATATCGACAGAACCCGAAGATTGCACATTAGTAAATACATCGATTGTACATCGACAAATACCAAAACGTGAATGTTAATAAAGAACTAACAGTTCCTTTGTTCTAACACCTAATGATGCCTAAGAAAAGTGATGTAACTGACTACAGGTTTCACGACTTAATCTTTCCAAATTTTGAGATGATTATTTCATCTGCAAAGTAATATGATTAATGAGGAATCCAATGATATAGAGAATATTCAATTTGACGTTTTGTCCAAACCTTGGAATAAAAAAAACAATTTAATATATTGTGTCTGTAAATTTGCTTAACCGACGACATCGCGACAGACGCATTGTCGAAAAAAGTGCAAATACAAATTGGCAAAAACCAAAGCATTTCATACCGCCGATCCTCTAGAGGATATCCCATGTTACTTTACGAGGTAGTAACTGTGGAAACCCTTTCACCACGTGTCTTACAAACGAATCACGTGTGCCGTGTGTTCTGTGTAGCTGTCACTTCCAGAGACAGACTTTGGACAAGTATGGATTAGATAATCAACACATTTCCATAGATATGCTCCGAAAGATGAATGTTTCTGCCAGAACGATGACAGATCGTCCTCAATGCAGTGTTCATTGATCGAAACTAGAAAAGTCAATCTGTTATCAAAAGCAATTTTCTCCACGCTGTATAAAGAAATCAAATTCTCAAATAGAATTGCATAACCGTGTCCAAGCTGGCTGCAATGGGGGTAGTGTAACCGGTGGCATACATACATCCAGTCATCGTGACAACGTTTTTTCTAAAGACAATGGGAATGTTCACTAAAGGCTGTCCATCAGAGCCTGGAAATCATTTACGTGGGAAATGCAGAAAATTAGGTCGACCGACTGCAAAATTACCACATTTGATACGGGAAAATAACCGAATCCCAGCTCAGTAGAGAAGACATCTTGCTTCGCTAGCGATGATTAATACAAAATAGGGAATAGGAATAATAATAGCTATGAAGACGATATATATCTGTGATAAAGTAATACTTGTATATTTACCTCTCTGTGTCCAGCTCGTCACATGATACATCTGGTGAGAGACTCTGAGGTGTTACGTCCTCAAAATGCTGCAATACGAAATAAAACATGTGGTGTGATTTGGGAAAAACAGATGCAATAATTTGACATCAGCACCCAGAGGTGTTCAGAAGGTATCAGATTAGTTGACGACTAGGTAAGCCCGATGGCTTTAAGAAGAAATTGATTCAATTGATATCATCTCTAATTATCGGGTTCATGTAACCTGTAAGCACCATGTTAGATTTCATCGCACTGGTATAAACGAGTTTGAAAACGAAGGATGAGTTGTAGATTGTGCTTTGAGTCCGTTGCATCAACGGGACTCTTCACTATGACCAACATAGACATGTTAAGGGAAGTTATCTAACTACCATCTGAAAGGGATGGTATTGAAAAAAGAACCCCAATCTCTGCCGACGAACAACGTTAGACTCTGACACATTCAAACGTTAAAGAGCGGCAGTGGACGCATCTTCAGCCTATTTTGCATAATCATGGAAACGAAGCATCATTGGTAAATTCGAAATGCTGATAGTCTTCGGAAATGCCTCGATGTTTTTTTCTCTCAAGTAGTCACCGTGTTCACTTTCTTGCATATGGGATTAACTTGATTTACGTGAGAAAAGTTCAACTGATTCAGAACCAGAAATCATTTCCAGAACTAACGCCTTGACTTTCCAGAAAGAAACGGGATAGTATAATTGCGAGTGTATCATTGGGACGTCATTTGGGAACTGTAGGGAGTTAAATTTTAAAGTACTGTGTAATTTTTGACATATCACGGCGAGAAGAGCCATCGCTGTTTATTATTTTCTCTATGAGGGCAGAAACACGAAGTCGTGAAGCCGGAAAGCTAATTTGCGTAGTCATGACGTAAAATTAAGGGACGATATAGCGAAGCGGAGTTTTGAACTAAGGATGCGAAGTCGGGTTAAGAAAGCGGGATACAAAGTTGCGAAATGAGAATGCAAAGTCGTGATGTGAAGTCAGGATGCGAGATCTGGCTTCGTGGGTCTGTCCACAAAGAGACAATATATCCGCACTAAAAAATCCTAATTCAGGTTATTTCTATGCAAGATAACTCTGGTACAGATGAATGGGGACCTGTGTTCAATGTCACTGTAAATTCTAGTCATTTATCGGAGAAGTTTTATGTGACTACGGCATATGATTACATGGCAATAGCTCATGTTCACTCTTCAATGCGCTCCTTGATCCTTGATTTCGTTTCTTTTGTCGCTGCTCCACATATACCCTGAAATTGGACGGAATGATATTTACTACTCATTTTTGTCTGCCTTTCGTGAAAGGTTCAAAATGAAACCTTAACGTTAATGTGCAGATGGAGACGGAGGCGATGGCCCTTCTCTCTCAAATTTATATGGTTCAAACATCAGCATGTATTGTGGCAGGTTCAAGGCAGAATTGTACACAGGAAGAACAAAGAGTTGGTACCATGTACAGTATATGGCTAAACGATGACAACGTGGCCCTTCCAAATATTTGGTTCAGTTTGGATCCAGTGTACTATAAGATGCAAATGGGCTCATCGGTGAAACCAGTTGTGAGAAAGAGATACAAGGGACTGTAAATCACATATTAGTGTGCAGTCTCCTGTAAATCCTTAGCCACCGGGAGTAACTCGAATATAATGGGCTGAAACGTTTTATTGTGTCTGGGTACTCAGTAATCTGTGATTACTACCGGGCAGCGAAGACAATGATTGTACACTAGGGAGACCCAGTAGGAGCCAGTATACCACCTTACTGGCGCTTACCGTAACGATGTATGGCTTTCCAAAGCTGTATATTGTGGAGTCTAGAACCAATATTTGAAAGAGCAAAAACATTCAAATATCAACTAAATGGTCTATATCTTGTACATTGTACACTTTTCTAAATATAACAATTTTTCAGCAATAATACACTACACAAGTTTCATCTTCAGATGGGTAACATGTGAGATACTTCTTTATGCTACATGTTTCACCCTGTCTTTCCATGAAAACATGTTTCATAGACGTAATGATACAACTATTTGAGGGTTGTGATATGTTTCACTCGCGTTTCCGTTTCACTATAATGACCCGAATAGCTGTTTGAAAGATCAACGCTGAAACACGCACAACCGAGTCGCAAAGGCGACATGTCTCAAGGAACACAGGATAAAAGACGGATACTGCTGTCCGATGAATGGAATTAGACACAGTCTCTCTTCACACAGAACTCACCGTAACTCGGAAATATCAATCAGCAAAAAAAGAGGGTATGATATGATTACCACTAGCTTTGAGATATTTATTTCTGGTCTTTAGCGATCGTGAAGATATCTGTCCGTATTCAGGTTTAACGGACAAATTAATTGAATGATTTCCATCATAATTTAACTCTTCCAAACCTAGGTTATTTGAGGCCTGTTGCAACAACTTGATATGAGTCCAGGCCTCCGTGATTTCAATGATCATCTGCGATCCGTAGTTTTTCCCAGAAACGGAATAGAATTTCAACGACTGTCGCGCCAGAGGTAGTTACCTCGAGAAACATAATAAATCATATACAAGCTATAGACATACATGTATTCAAATCAGGAAGTATGGTCGATATTTGTATGTAATATATTACCCCTCTTGAGAATTGCTTCTTGTGTGCTGGATAGGCCGTGTCGTGTCAACAGACAATTAGGGCAACTTGAATGTGTAAATTATCATTTTGGTTAATAATTGAATGTAAAGATACAAGTCTAGTGTGAATCAGTGATATAGTTCATCAAAACTTGAGCACATTATTGCCATGAACAATTTGCACTCTATAGTAAATGGGTTCGCATCAGGGATTATGATGTACCGAACATGTAATTATCATATTCAATTGTTAACCTGGAGAGCAAGCAGGCTGCTTAGTTATTTTCTTTGATAGGCATTTAGAAGTCGGCGTATATAACACAATGCTATTCTATGGATAACAACTTCTTTTCATTAGCTTTGAAAAAGTTGGAAGTATCGCCAACGAAACGTCAGCTCCACAGCAATAAAGAAGTTGTTATCCATAGAATAGCATTGTGCTTAGTTATTGTTGCTTTACCTGCGTCTGACTTTCAACGAATATAAGAGAATAAAAACTGATGTAAGTTGAATAAATAATTTGTGTATTTCGGTTTCTTTCACATGCGATCTGGTGGTCTGATGAAACATGTAGTGGGAGACAGACTATTTTGAAACACTTCCAAGTTTGGGACATGTTAGGGTCCGTTTCTCTTGCAGTATGTCCAAAAAGTTGTAAAATATGTAGTCGGCCGTAACATGTTTCAGATTGAGTCATGTACGTACAACACAGGTTTCACTATGCAGGATGTCACATGTTTCAAAGGAACACATGTTTAACGAAGACATGTCTCATACTGAGATTACATATGAAGATGTCACCTGTTTGAAATTGAAACATGAAGCCGTTTCAAAATGAAATATGTATGTACTCACATGTCCCAAATGTTGGGACAAAATCATGTTTCATTTTAAGACGTTAAACATGTCACCAATCCTTTCAGTGTACTGTTTGGCATGGGCGATTCGCATCAAGAGGACAAGATGAAAGAGCGATACCGCCGCCCGATCCCACCTTTCCAATACTTTGGAAACTTTACGAGGAACCTAAGCCTTTTCACAATACATTAGATCAAGAATCTACCAAATTACACGACAAAAAATCATTGGTTGTACTCATGATGTAAACGCCATCAGCCATGATGTTGATCTAGCATGGTTCTAGCCGGATACGACAAGATGTTCATTCACATTTGTCTGATATGGGGCACTCACAGCACCGTAACGTTATATCGCCGAAAGTTATTATTTAGGATGAAAAAACAAGAAAACAGCGAAAGGATAGTAGTTGTAGATCTTCCATGGCTGTCCGTAGAATCCACCCTTGATCCATTGCACGTACAATAGAGCATACATGTATATGCTAAACATTACCCAAATATCAGTGACATCTTTATTTGATGCATGTTTAATTCCATTCTCCGTAGTGGTGGCCTAATTGGGATGAGTCGGACCTCCAGAATAAAGCGTAGCGGAGGTTTTGATCTGGTCTGCTATTCAACTTGGACCGTCTCAGATGAACACAAGTGTGTTTTTAAGCCAAATTGTCATAACTCACTTTTAAACCAAGAATCAAGAATTCTTGTCTATAATGTCCTCGGATATTACGTGTGATAATTGTGTCTTATGATAGCTGCTGCCAGCATGGCACCATTTGACTGATTTTGTGGATTAAATCCGATCTGATTCGTGCTGATTCCATCCTCCGCGAGCCAGTGTATCAATCGATAGGTTACGATCGATACACTGGCTTGGTTAGTTAACGATAGCAGTTCTGGATATAAATAACTCGAGGGGTTTCCACTAAACCGAACCAATCCGCAGCGAGGTTCGAATTTTGACTGGTTTGACTTTCATCGCCAGCCAGACTATATCTTCAAAATCGACATCGGTTGTCAAAGCGAAAACCGCAGACTTCAGATACCGACGCGCTACTTCAAAACAACCGCTGGGGATGAAATATACGAAATTTTGCATAGACGCAACGACTCGAGAACTCATCCGAATCACCGAAACGGCCCAGGTAAAACCTCTGTCAGGATTTAGGGATGACCTGGACTGATTCAGACCCGTACTCATTCCAAATACTCACAAATGGAACGCAGTGACTGTCCTGTAGATATTTTGCCGTTAACCTCAGGTGGGCATGCACTGCAGTCCAAAAAAGGAAACGAACAAGAATATTATCTGCATTTAAATCAATAAATTAATGGTTTTCATAAAAAAAGTTTACTTTGAAAATACCGCCTTTATGAAATACTTCCAGGTAAGGGAGGCCACTCTGTTGTGAATATTCTGACTGTGAACAGAGAGGGTTGAAAACTGTGAATAAAGATTGACGTTGGAGTGTCCATAAGCTCTGATCAACTGGTTTGTATCACACAATGAATGAATGAATACAACTTAAAACAACTCTCTGGTACCTGGAAAGATTATGACTGATTTATTTATCCGAGTTAGTACTCAAAACAAATGGCACACTGGGCGAAATAATAACTGAAACTAGACACTCGCTGATTTATTCTTTGAACAAAAAGGACAGTGTTGATTGTGCTTTATAACATTGATTAGTCTAATCCAAGGATTATCTTCCGATCATTAAACTATGGAATCACACTGGTGATTTATCTGGACATAATATATTCATACAGATTTTTATCCGGCTCTATACCCTATTTCCAATTTCATGGGAGGGTAAAATATACGCCTGGGCAATATATATATGTAAATGATATGTATTACCGGTAGTTGATAATAAATATTTTAGCGGGGATATCCATTTTACAGACAATACTACAATTCATAATAGTGTGTACACTAGCTGGCTATAGAAATGGCAGTCACCGTTCTGTATAGGCTTGTGTGTGTATGTAGGCTGTATCCATAAAAGTATGTCTTCGTTCTTACCATTTATATCCAGTCCATTTATATACACCTGGAAAAAAGTTAAGCACCCCTTAATGTAATGACTAATAACACACCTATTATAAGGTTTAGTTTGTGTCTGGTGGTAGATATGATAATAATGATGATCCAACAAATGATGGCGAATGTCCTTCATGGAAAGTGACACGAAAAAATATTATGGGAGGCATGTGGAAAAGGGAGCCCACGAATTTTCCCAAATGCAGTTTGTGCAAGCCTCATGTTTTGGTATTTATTGTGCATGGATTGCAATATTCAATCATTATCTGTCACCATGACACGAAGAAGGATATCAAAAGCACAGAGATGACAAATTATTGTTATGCATTCAGCCGGTATGTCCTTTAAAGCCATTGGTCCTCAACTCAATATCCACTACACAGTTATCAGCCGTCTGGTGAGGAAAGACAGGCAAACCAATGAAGCGAAGGACCGTCCACGTTCCGGAAGACCTCGGGTGACATCACAACGTCAAGACAGGGCACTTCTGAGGCTAATTCGACGAGATCCATCGCCCCAAGTACTGTTCTGAAAAAACTCTGGTTACCAAATCCCCGTTTCTCAACGAGAACAGTCAGGAATCGCCTAAGAAATGCCAGATATCAGTCCAGAAGGTTCATCAAACGTCCTCTCCTGAGTGATCACCAACGAGTACGTTTGGCTTGGTGTATAGCACGACACCGCTGGAATCTGAGGAGTTGGCGAAGAATTCATTGGTCGGATGAAAGCCGATTCCTTCTTCATGTAACCGATGGACGCATGAGAGTTTGGGGGCAGCCAAATACAGCCTATACACCAAGAAACATCAAACCGACAGTTGCCTTTGGTGGGAGTTCAGTAATGGTGTGGGGCTGTGTCTTGACTGAAAGCTTGACATGGAAACAACACGTGGGAATCTGAATGGCGATCAGTACATCCGGGATGTCCTTGCCCCAGTTGTCGTCTCCCATCTTGATAACCATCCTCTTGCTACCAGACCTGTGTTTATGGATGAAAACGCTAGACCGCACAGTTCTCGTGCAGTGACAGCATTCATTCAGAATAATGCAGTGACTCATCTTCCTTGGCCCGCCATGAGTCCTGATCTGAATCCTCTGGAGCACATTTGGGACATTCTTGGGCGTCAAATACAAGCACGTGGATCTCCAGTACAACATCTGCGTGAGTTGGGAGCAGCTTTGCACCAGGAATGGCGACAGTTTCCTATGCAGGGGATATGACGATTGACTGGAGGATGCGACGCCAGGTAGAGGCAGTTATCCAAGCAAGTGGAAGATACACCAGATATTGAATTGGAAAACTTTCCCTTGTTACAAATGACTTTTTTATCCATTCATATCCAAACCATGTTGCCTGGTTGACTCTTCAGCTCCATACTTGTAACGGATATCATTTTGAGCTCAAACAGTTACTTTTTGGTCCGCCAGTGCTATCATCAAAATGATAAAGAAAACTGTCATTAGTGTGTTTTCTTGTATCCAGAACATGACCTTACATGCTAGCATGCAGTTTTACAAACTTACTGTGCGTGTACACCTCTGATATCGACCAATACATATACCTTTGTAAATGTTCACGGGGGTACTTAACTTTTTTCCAGGTGTATATTTTAATCGGACTGATTAGAATCTAAGACAGGCATATATTTTCAAAGAACAGAGAATACAGTAGTTTCCTATTTTAGTTATGTAGAACATGAACCCGGCTTTAGGTCAGTGACTAGGATTTTATATTTTGAACAACATCATGTGTTGCTGACACCATTGAAAATTGTTGACCGCTTTTCTCTTGTGGAAAACCATCTTGTATTTTTATTATTTTTGGAATTGGTGCTGACTTTCATACGAAATAGATCTTTCGACAATTGACGCGGAAATTCTTATTTGGACGTCGGCTGAATATTGAATGTCGGATCTGACGCTTGTAATTTATTGTATTACGAGTTTTATATCTCGAGGTTAAGAGCAGTAAAATATTTTTTTTATCCAGTGATCATGGGCATAAGCATTGCCACATGCATATAATCGCTAGTGTTCATTCAATGAAACTATCATTTTGCCCATTTCCAAAGATCCAGGTTTCACTTCAATCGTTTTATGTGATAGCGAGGTCCGTCCGTCTCTTACCATTTGTTCTCTATGCTATATCTTGTTTCTTGTTATCGATTGCTGCCAAACTTTAGCTATACCTTGCCCATCGCGCAGAGAGGCATCCTATATTCATTTGGAAGTGAAAAGGTCAACGGTACCAGTCTCGGGGCGAAGTCACTGAACATTATTTTGTCAACCCCAGTTAAAGAATGTGTGTTGCCATGAAATTTAGCATTTACCTCACATTTGCCAAGAGTCATGTTGCTTCTAACGTCTGTCCGCTCATCAATCTGTCTGTCTGTTGACTTTTACTGTCTATGCTGTATCTTCACTTCCAGGTTATTAATTGCTACCAATAGTCATGCAACAAGAAAAATCCCATTCATTCGGAGATCAACAGGTCACATCGCATATCAAATCAGGTCAAATATCTGGAGGTATTTTCAAGCCGTATGGGCTCTATATTTATATCCCATACCAACACTCTTCTCGTTTGGACATCTGTAACTGCCCACAGGGAATTGTGTTGAAATTTGAACTCCACATAAATCAAGTTGGTGCATTGCAATTGCATGCATAACTCTGGCCTAGGGGTAGTGGAAACAGCGTCTCCAGCATAGTAACTATCTAAAATTCACCAAATATGATTCCAAAATTCATATTGATCACCAAGAAGGATTTGAGAAAGATCTTTTGGCAGCCTCACTGAGAAATCTTGAAAATTAACTTCTTAATACAGTGTCTGGTTTAAGCCTGCCTGCTTAGATTTGCCTGCTAATTTCCGTAAACTCGGAAATTATATATCCAAGATCACTCTTGCTCTAATCTATAAAAGATGAACATCTACATGTATGTATTTGGTAAATATTTGCTTTCTGGGGTGACCGTCCCTGGCGTTGAAGAGGAGCAAAATGTATGCCCTCTATCAGTTTCGGTACCCAAGACAGAATCAGTGCAGACATTTCTATTTTGTCTTCTATGAAGTATATCCTGGTGTATAAACTGTACCACAATAAAATTCTGGAAGTCCATGCATCATTTCTAGTTTGTTCTGAAACCATGTGCGAATTAAACTAGACGGGGAGATTTCCGTTGCCAGCTATCACCGTACGACATTTGGGAAATCTTCCAGTGGGATTCTGTCACATTACGAACTCAATAATAAAATGCTCACTTCATCTATTTATTCAGACAGAATACTTCCACAATCAAAATGAGAGCAGTGTTTGTTCAGAAACCCGACGGTAACGCAAATTACTAGTTAAGCAGGCTAAATGGAAGCTTTGGTCTTTTCCGGCTTTTCATTCGTTAAAATAAAGCAGAATTTAGGCAATGTAGTACTGATTAATTCATATAAAGAAGATGTTGTAAATAAAATTCAGTGAAATTCTACATTAAGGATATCTTATTTGATGACCTTAAAGACAATCCCTTCATTTTTCATTATTTTGTTCACGAGTAAATTTATTAAAGCGTCATTGATTTTAGGAGATTTTCTGATTGTCTTTGTTGTGGCTGGATAGTGGTTGTCGAATATGACGAATTATTATCAGTCGACCGCTCTGATCAATAAGTTATCTGCAATTGACCGCAAGGGTTTAGTTTTATTACACTTGACAGATAACCGAGGCTAGACGCTTACGAGTATATAAGTGGGGCCCAATCAAGGACAGGCGTTTAACCGTGCCAATCGATGATGCTTAGGGGCTCAAGAGATGAGAACTGAAGAGAAAGGAATCGTTTCTGACAGATGTTAAGTGTGAACTGCAGAAAGGACCGTGCTAACTTCTGGATATTTTTTCTTCAGTCGATATCGATTCACTGGCAAGAGTAATTTGATGTCTACATACGAACCACTCTTCACTTCTGGTGCGCATCTGTCTGTCGCTCAGTGACCCAAGAAGTTTTCATCAGAGCCAACCGTTGATTTCTTATTTGAGGGGTGGGAGTGGTAGATTTTCTGATTTTCTAGGTCTTGGTACCATATCATACAGTAAGTATAAGAGTATCATTATTTTATACTTACTAGATTATGATACGAAGACTCAAGATAATCAGACAGTCTATGTTCTATCCCTCCCGCTCATCGAGACTTGTCTTTGGACGTGGTGGTAGAGATCATTTGTCACCACAGTCATCAAGTTTTGTAACAGGAAATTGATGAATGCCCTGAAGATTAATTCGGACCTATCTGACATCGTCCTAAAATATGAGGGTTTTAATACAAAAAAAAAACGAGACATCGAGACTTGTCCTGGGACTCTGGGGTGTTTGAGGTCATTTGCCATCTATGCCGTCGATTTTTTGTCAAAGAAAATTGTCGAATGCTCTAAAAATTTAGAACTGTTTGACATCGTCCTAAATATGAGAGGTTTAATACAAAAACAAAGTCACTTGTGGCTTCTTGTCATTTTATAATGTTTTGTATTATATTCTATGTTTTCTTTTGATTATGAGTATGTAATTTTGAAACGCGCGAGGACAGAGATAAGATTACTTCGATAGGCGGTCCTCAACATATTTGAAGTCATATAAAGTCTATTCTGAATACTTCAGATCGTGCCTTAACGTTTAGCTTGGAGAAAAGAGAAATGGGCTACTTTCTTCTTTCTGTGTTTTCTTGCTATTTATTGTGAAGATTTCTGTATAGAATTTATCGGATTAAACTTACCATGAGATTTATTTTGCGCATATATGGGTGCAGATCATGGTTTTAACCAATACTGATGTAGTATTCTGGGAGTTTTGGCAGTAATCGGGGCACTCAGATCAAGCATGAAGGACATCACAGTATCGGCAGTATTGTGTTTGCGTGTTCCCTGGACAATTCCATGATGGTTGTTTATGTCTACTACTTAGCGCTTTATCACCATTCCGTTTTACATAAAAACATTTGCAGTTAGCAGAAGGTCGGTTTTGCCTTTGTAGGTGAGCCACCAATCGAACCTCTCTGGGAAAACTTATCTACAAGCGACAGACTGCATAAACATGAGGTTTTACTGTGATCACACTTGGCAGATAACCGAAGAATGGCGTTTACGAGCAGCAACATGGGATCAATCAACGACGGACGTGCCGTGATTCTCATATCCGAGTTTTTTTAGGATAAAGGAATAGTCTAACATCGACGTTAAATGTGAGCTAGAGAACTGATCAATCTTGTTGATACCATTCCGCCTCAATCCGTATGGATTTCTTAGCCAATCAAGTGTTAATACAGGTAACTGTCTTGGCCTTATCATTCAATCCGGTGATGTCTATATACAGAAACATGCCATATACCGACGTAATTTAATAGCGGTGGCTTGTTTTTAGTTTTGTAATATTTGCTAAAGTTATGAACTCCGTGTTGACAATTTTGCGTATCTTCAATCTTCGGCAACGTTCATATACAAATGTACGAAGGTTCTCTTTATTAAAGTCTGGAACATCAAAGCATGTAATCTGCGTAAATGCACAGTGTGTGTAAGAATTGATCTAACAGCAAATAGCTGAGATGTTACTTTGATCTTTCTCAGGGCTTTTGCAAAATAAAAAGTAAAAAGGTCGTATCGTCAGAATTGCATCCGTATGGTTCAATGTATAAAAATCTAACAGCAATAGCAAGACAGCCTAGACAATCGCTCTCATTGCTTTCGCAAAATTATAAATTAATTAATAAGTTCGCAGAATTGCCATGGTATCGTTCATTGTATACAAATCCTTGTCTCGTTGTGGGTGATGATGAAACACGAATGATTTGATTAATGAACCTAACCTAACGCTTGAAACATAGAGAAAGTACAGGGAAAGAGCGTAATTTACCGTTTAATTATACAGTTACGAAATATGTATTAAATAGTTTGCCAGTCGCTATAATATCATATGAGACAACGTTATTGACACTGCTCAGATGCGTTCGTACACTAGATCCACTTCTATTCATTTCCTGCAATTTTCTTCAGAATGTGAGGTATTCATTCATCTAAGACCCAATCAGAATCACGCACGCCAAATATGTAAGGTGATGATATTCTCCGTAGCTGGGTAATTTGCCCTTATATGGATGTTGAGTTAACACGAAAATTAGGTCAGTCAATCAGTAATCCACTCCAATGACACATCTTGCCAAATTCAAATTGATTCGGGTCTATAAATTTACAGTTCTCGTTGGAAGAAAACGGGCACTCGGACAAGCCAGGGGAAGTTCGACATGAATGAGTAGAAATGGATGAGACAACCAAAGCATGAAAATATGGTTATGAAGAATGATACGAGTAGAATACATAACATAAGATAAACGCAAATACTTGAAGAGGCATACATAGCCAAATATGCAAAGAAAAACATTTAAATAATAGCGAATCTTATGCCTTATTAGAATTTTGTGCCAATAATGTTACCAGGAAAAATGTATTTAACTTACGGACGCGAAAATTTCCTATGGATAATGAATGATTACTGATTGTCGGATCTAATACTTTTAATTTATTCCTACGCCATAGATCACCAATTTGTCTGAGGACAGATCAACCTTGCGCATCGGTCAGACGCGAAGATTATTTAATGGACGACGATTGAATTTTGAATGACGGACTAGACGCTTGTATTCGTCGATTCGGTTAAACCATGGATGCGTCTATTCGATTTCAGGCCTTCCATTTTTCAAAAGAAAAGACTAGGCTTGATAAAGTGTATCACGGCAAGTAGGGCCTGATAGCAACGGTCAATGACAGGCACTTGACTGAAAGTTGGAAGACGATGGGACCTGTCCGATTTAATTGTCACCTCATCTCTGTCTTGATATACTGTGGTCGAAATTGGATCAGGTTATCGTCATCCGGGTATGAGCAATACCTAAACATAAAGAAACGTATATAGATTTCCAGTGTCTGGAATATATATGTATGTGCTCCCTGAAAATTAAAACTACACCCACAAACGGCATATCTGCAGTGCCACCTCGGTACAACACAATTGATACAATTACATGTAGTTTTCGTGGTGGCCGAGATGGGTCATCACTACATCGCATCGCGTCAGCTTTCCTTCACATTGCGCAATCGCGCACGCTACATTAGTAAAGATCAGTAAGGCGATGGTATGATGACTTCTCTCAGCCATCATGTTAATCCTTTTAGCTTGATCTCGCCCAGGGATTCACATTTCGTGTTAATTTTCAGTCGTGTTCATCGTCGCTGTAATTAATGGAATGAGCTGTAACCCTTCGTGTTGAGTCCGATGTACATGAAATTTTACTGTATTCGGTCAGGATAATCTGGAGAAATCTTGATTACATGTGGCTATGTTTTGATATTTCTCCGACTGTTTCCCCGACGTTATCGAATTGGCTTGAACGTAGCTGCAACTGCTGAAGACATACATGTACCTCCAATGCTGTCGTAATCATATTTCAGTTGATTCCATTCCTCTTCCACGCGGCGCAAATGGGTAGATTCTTCTGTATGTCTGACAACCGGTATCATATGAGGAATCTCTTGGATGCAAAGACAAGACAAAATGTCAAGGGGGCGAACATCAAGTCACCATGAATGTTTTAGAGAAAGATTTCATTGTGTAATGGTGCGAACCTGGAAAATGCTGCTACTGCTGGCGCAACCGAACTGACTGGAAACCATTGTAACCTTAGAAGATTATTGCATACTGCGGGGTATGATATCACGATTTGTTGTGACAGGTGATTTTCAGCGATCGAGAATCTCGAGTTGAACGTCATCTGTCGAGAATTACTATCCCTAAAAAGTAGATATGGATCCGTAATGCATCAGAGAAAATTCTCTGAAGCGGATTAAAGTTCTTAGATTCGCTCCATGCTCCTCCACTGAATCTATGTTTGTTAGCAGAAGAATGGATTATTGAGGAGTGAGCGCGCTATTGTCCCTAGACCTATGGTCTGGAGACCGTGCTTTATCAGGAATTACAGAGAGTAATATGACTGAGTAAGGACCAATCCGAATGATCAGTTCGGTATAATGAGGTAATAGTAATAATTATGAGGTATAATAATTAGTGATATTTCAAAAAGTACCCACCCCTGTATCATCACAGGAGAGAGAGAGAGCGAGAGAATTAAGGTTTTATGTCGCGTTCAGCAATATTTCAGCTATATAGCGACGATCAAACAAAATTTTAAGTACTCAAGTCACTAACTTAGTAATCCAACGCATTAAAACATACACATATTAAAACTTATGTAACAGCCCGATTTCTCTCAAATAACCCAAGATGCAATCCTCCCTCACCCGACTACAAAGCTCTTCCAAAGTAGTCGCTCGATAAAAAGCATCTCTTATAATCTTAAACTCTATGCATTCGATAAAAATATGTTTCACCGTGAGATCATCATGGCATGGAACAAACCTTGGGACTGGCTCTTTTTTTAGTAAATGTTCGTGAGTTAATTAAGGATTGACTGTGATTTTTTTTACGTTCATTGGGGTATGAACTTAAAAACCGCTGTGCAAACTGTATGATTCCGCGTAGCGGATCATATAAAGTTTGCACAGCGGTTTTTAAGTTCATACCCCAATGAACGTAAAAAAAATCACAGTCAATCCTTATAATTAAATTAATCAAGCAAAAGTAATTCAATAAGAGAAGAAATTGAACGTGAAACGAACGAATTCTTCGGTTTAATTCTTGTAACGGGAAAACCCCTGCGCGTATAAATACAGTCAACAAAGTTCGTAACTCCTAGCAACGTCTCAGTGCACGCGCACGTCACTCGGCGCGGTTCAAACAGTTTTCAGTTTGACAGTTTGTTGCACATTGTGTATGAAGGGAAACCTCTCAGTCAGGGATAATTATTTAGGTCAGGAAAACTGAAACACACAAGAAATTCTGCGAAGGAAGAATGAGACATGAAACCATGCAGAAGAGGAGAAATTGTTCGAGTTGAGTTGGCCTTGCCGGGAATATTCCATTCAGAGCCGATGATCAGACTGGGTGATGCATTTTCTTGCTGTTTTACCGCGCCCCGGGTAGGCATATACGGAGGACGATTTCACTGATCAATGTGTTGTTCTGAGCTGGGTAACATTCTCTGTCGCAGTTTACGACGGAACTTTCTCCCTTTCGGTGTCCGCTTATATCAATAATGTGACGAAACTCTGCATCCTTCATCGCCTGTACCCGTCACACGTGGACTGGAATCGATGGAGTGCATGTGCTGTGTGTGTTGTGTTGTGTTCGAGCGGACGCATAATTATTTTTGTGTGATATCAGAGACAGAAAACGCGAAAATTGATATTCTTTCACAGACTTCGAAGTGTACCAGTTCTGGTGAACTGATTGAACGATGATGTTGCCCTCGTATGCCACCCAACAGGTTTTATGGAATCAACATTCTGTAACACTCCCCCCCCCCCTCCTTGACTGGAGGGATTTTATCGGACATCTGCAGTACGGTACGGTACTTGTTACACACATCCGCTTATCGTGGCAGTCAAGACGGTATAATTTGTTAAATTTTGTGTTTGGTTTCGTGAGAGAGGACGACATATTCCCGTTTCCATCAGTGCAACCCCCCTCCCGCACCCCAACAGCAAAAAAAACAACCGGCGGATGAAATTCCACTCCACGGGAACGGTAACAAATGAAAGGATTACCAAACTCTGTATCTCAAGAGAACCAGAACTCAGGTAGGATGTGGGTTTCAGGAGTTCACCGGGTGTAATAATTTTTTTATACGGATTTGTGGTAAAAGTGGGTAAGCGAAAACCTAATGTCAGAATCTCGTTCAAGGTCACGGAGATGTCGACTTATTGCTGATCTGATTTCCAGGACCGACAAACATTATCTCGGCTCTTTTCTCTTCGAAATTCTTGTAATTTTACAAACAATTTTCTCAATACAAATAAATATTTAAATTCACTCTTTCCAGTTGGTTTTAGAGTTTTCTGTTGGCATTATTTGAGCAATATTATGCACTAAAATCTGAATCGATTTACACTACGACCAGTGATCCAGTGCTATTTATAGCAACGAATAAGTAGTGTAGTTGTGGGCGTGGCATATCATATTTTTAGATTCATTGAAGTACGAACCGAAAAATTTAGCACTAATCAGCCAATCAAATCGCAGGACTTACGAACAATACGGGTAGAATTTAATTATTCGTGTATGACCAATTCTACATCGCTTGATCATGGTTTGATCGAAACGTTTCTGGCTGTTCAGATGAGTATAGCCTACAGTTTTTTCGAACTCATGAAGTTTGTTATTATTCACAGCATCCCATAAAGATTGAAACAGCCGTCTCACATAAATACAGATAGAGGACCTGAAATCGCTATATGGGATTCCAACCAGATCAATCTCATCATCTAGGGCTGCCTTAGCCATCCTATCAGCCTCAGTATTACCTTTGATGCCAACGTGACTAGGCAACCAACAGAACACAATATCAATCTGTTGATCAAATATCATTACAGTGGCTTCCTATGCCAGGGTATTGTGATCATCCCATTAGCCTGGAAATGGAAATGGAACATTTGAGCATTTAAGACAGCTATATACACATGGCGCAGGAACAGATCCCTGCTAAACAGGACAAACTTAAACCTGAATAGCTGCTGACATAAGCGGATCTATCAATTCAATCATTTCTGTTTTTATAAAAACAACTCCGTTCTTGGTTTTGTTTCATGCCATAGAGATATAACTTCACAGCCTTATTCAAAATCAAAGCTAAACTCATTTGATCGATTCTCACGCCCATAATATATCTCAGTTCGTCTATTTTGCTTTTTGAATACGAATGATTTCTCCTGCTACATATTTTCTATAAGTTAGTAAATTCTATCGAGCTGCTATTTTCCACCAAATTCATGTGCTGCTTGACATCTGTATCACCTTGTTTCTCTGATTATTTTACGCACAACCAGTATTCATGGTATAACATTTCTGATTTCCACATGAATCGGAAAATCGGAAAATATATATTTCTGGAAATTGTCATGGCAACATGCGACTTTGTCGTTTCCAGTTGGCAGTGATATCATGCAATCTTAGGCATGTACACGTAAAATAGAGGGACGCTCAACATGTTCAAAACTATAATTGTGAACCACACACTTGGACACATCAGATCTCCGGCTTAGCCACAGGAATGCGATCACGCGAAGATTCATGTTTATTTCCCCTGCAATGAGTGATATATGTACCGATAAGGACACTAGATCGACCTTATAAAAGTCTAAAGTTGGGACTAAAAATGACTAATCAATCAAGTAGTTAGGGGTCATTGTGACATCTGAGGTTTCTCTAAACTCCATGTCAGTATAGCCAAATAATCGAAAGGAGAAGATTTTGAATGGAAACATAACATCAACGAACAACAAACAGGATGGCCTGCACATTTGTTACTAGATGACTGCATGGTTTCTAATCCATTGACGGTAGTTAGAAGTACCGTATTAGGTTACAACAGAATTTAAGTGCTAATTTGGAGAGCAAATCTCGAAGTACCACAAGCCATGTCGGCAAAGAGCAAAATAACAATATTACAGACTACCTAGCGACTGAAGTAGTACAAAAGATGTGACATTGTTCGTGTTGGCTTTGAAGTTAATCTCGTATATTTCTTGGGTACTTGATCGTGAAGATTCCCCATACGTCATTTATTGCCATGTAATGATAAAACGTTACGACAAAACGTTACCTCCGACATACCGACATTCATCAAATACTTTTCCATTAAATACTTTTGATGAGATCTTTATTGGCGAGTATCCATGAGGACTGAATTTTCACAAACCGCTCCATTTAAATTCGAATGACTCGAATGACTCAAATTCGATATTCAGAATATCGAAGTTATCACATTGTAATTCTCTGAGGGAGCAAATTTCGTATACATGTAAATCATTGTGGTCCGTTTATTTGTCCCAATTTAATTGAGCAAAAACTGATAAATTATCCAAAATCGTATGCCCAGGGATCTTGGAACCTTTAACACAAATGAGTGATACCGCGCGATAAGCATACTGCAATATTGTATAACTCTACCAGCGCCCCCCCCCCCCCTACACCAGTCTTTCTAACATATGTGGAAACTATTTTATTCCACCTCATATTATTATTTACTAATTTGTCATGCAGTTTTTGCGAAGAAAACACATAAATAAAAGATCAGACTGAAAATTCGACCAAAATATATATATTTTTTTCAAAATGACATCATCGCGGCCATTTTGGACTTTGTTCACATTTTCGGGTGGAGCTTGACCCAAGGGTATAGTGGACAGGCCCTAAATCGACCAGGCCAGATAGAGTTAACATCGGCCCTTATATATACGATACATAGCAATTCAGCCTTCAGGATTTTGCGAAACGCACTAGAACTAAAGGATGCTAACTATTATTAATATCGGCACACTAAGTAGCAATCGGGGAGCCTTGAATCTTTTTTCCGCTGATTGGGTGTATAATCCAAGTTAGTCTCAAAGAAAGTCTCATGAAATGAATTGAACCAAGTGGAACATGAAATCACAAAACCTGGCATTCAGCCTCATCGTTTAACTAGCTTTGAACAACGAGTGTTTCAAGGGCATATTGCCAGCGGCATTGTGTCTAATGTGGTTATTGTATTTTCTGATTACCCATAGGAGGAGGTCATAATACTGATGAAGATTTGTACGATTTCTTTTGCATCCTTGACTCGTGCATGGAAGGCATGGACACATTGTCTGTCCGCAGTTCTTCCAACATCTCAGTCTATAATTCATATCGCAGTAGTAATTCGATCGATATTAGACATTTAGCCACTCCATTAGACAAACCCCAAGAGATCTTTTATTTGGAGAAATTGAGTTGACCACTGAAGTATACATGCTCACTTTTCTTCAATTCTCTCACTCTTTTCTGCAGTTGTCAGCAACTAAGAATTACCGCTACCAAAGTGCTACTATGTTATCACAGAAATACCTTGTAAACGAGTGTTAAGTGACCGTTTCTATATTTCAAGAAACTACCTTATTTAACATTTTGTTGCAACCAGACTGATAGTTTTAAATTGGGATGTATTGAGGACAAAATCATATATTATCGCATTGAACTGAGATGGAGGCTAATTAATGTACAGTTCAGTATCAGATGATTTGTTTGAGCTGATCTGTCATCACAGCTGCCGAGCTAGCGTATCTAAGTTCGCTTAAGCCGGTGCTAGGGGTCGTGTGGATACTTGACAGTCTCCACATGAACAGCCGCAATAAAAGCTCGGCCGAGATACTAAGCCTACGTCCGCGAATCCACGGTATTCTCGGGTCTGAATGTGAGATGTCGACGAATAATTCCGTGTAGAGTCATATGGTTGCTTTATAATCGCCAGACGTCGTCAATTTTTTCTACCTCTTACATATCGCTCCAATTCAGTACAGTTAAAACCATTTTCCATGTTAAAATGTTCGATTCATCTCTATTGGCAACCTGTTCACTGGGCTGATACCCAGGCGCAATTTGATGAATTCTATCCCAGCAAACAATCGCTCCCTAATGTGAAATAAATAAATACTTTATTACGTAAAACATTTACCACATAGGATTAAGAACGCATACATATATATAAGACAATATAACTCATTAAATAACGTCCGCACATGCACCAATCACACATACACATTCATACCATACAGATGTACATGTACACAGCCTCACACTCAATATTTACATACCATTGCTGTTATCCTTAATATTGACATGGAAATACTCGGGGGTACCCTAACATGAGAAACAGTCATACACAAAGTGTGCAAGACTGTTTGTGGCTAATCTATTTCCACATGACATAAGCTGAACAAATAAATCATCTCGACTATTGTTAATATCAATGATATTAGATATTTCTGACATAAATTTCTTCCTACGGTCAGTGTATTTACAACATGACAGAAGAAAGTGTTTTTCGTCTTCTATTACATCACACGCATCACATAGTCTATCACATGTGGGTGTTTTTGGCTTGGTGTACCTCCCCATCTCAATTTGCAGTCTGTGTTCACTGATACGCGGTCTAATAAGTGCTGTTCTATGTTTTTTATTATCAATTGCCAAAAGATTTTCCTCTGTACTGAAACTATCTTTTATGGATCTGTAAGTTTCAAGTTTGGTAGACGCATTAAGTTCTGTCTTCCAATGAATCTCATATATCTGTAACAGCTGAGATTGTATGAAACGAGTTGAGGCCTTTGGTTTAGAGCAGCCAAGATTTTCCCAGATGTGATAGGAATTGGTATTTTTAATATACATTTTATATAGTTCACCCAATTTGGAGAATTGTCAACTCTACTTTCCTCAACCTGCTCCAAAAAAGCCTTATATACTAACGAGGAATGATCCTAATCAAATACATGGAATAAAAATCGAATGCTGCCAATAATGGCAGGTACATGAATTGGTGCTCTACCGAGATCCCCTCTAACTGCATTATTAACAGCTCTTGGGTTTACACCGAGTACACTTTTGCAAAATTTCGTGTGTATACGTTCCACATCATTAACTGCCCCATCAATAATCGGCTTATTATTGATGTCTAATGTGTGGAGGCGGGGATTATGTCCCCTACTAGCCCAGGACAGCCTCTTTATTTGAGTTTACGTCTCGAATCTTCAGAACTCCTAAGTTCGCGATCTTGTTTTGGCTTCGAAATACATCTATTTGTGTGTAATAGCCGTAAATTTAATCCACGATAATCTTAACAAAGAAAAAGAGCGGTCTGCGATCGGTACCATGGTGGAACTTCTTCGCGGACACGGAGGCCTCATGAGAGTGATCGAACCATGTGCCAATAACAAAGAAAAAAGTGACTTTTAATCCATGTGGGCAGATTGGTCAGAATTCATATTCAGCATTGGTGGTTGGTAACACGCGGCAAGTCCAAACTAGCCAATGTTTTATATACTTTTGGTTATCAAAATATTGCACAAGGCTATCCTATGGATAACAACTTCTTCATTGCTGTGGGGCTGACGTTTCGTTGGAGATACTTCCAACTTTTTCAAAGATAATGTACAGTACATGTATATTAGCTTGAAAAACTTGGAAGTATCTCCAACGAAACGTCAGCCCCACAGCATTAAAGAAGTTGTTATCCATAGATGCCTATATGCCTATCAAAGAAAAAAATATCAAAATATTGTTTCAAGCTCGATTCAGATTTAGAATTTTTGGCTACGGGTACCCTTACTAGCGGCCTGAACCGGGTCACAACATATTGGGTCGAGTTCTACCAAATTATCAATTCACTGAACATTACTTCTTACAAGTAGGGTGCTAAATTTAAATACAATTCAATTAACTTGTTAAATAATGTCATTTTATTTGATATTGTTACAAAACTCCCATCATTTTTTATTTTGTTCACGAGTATATTTAGTAAAATAATTTTGTTCACGAGTATATTTAGTAAAATGTCGCTGATTTTTAACTCAGAATTCTTTTAAGGGATTGTGGCTGCCTAATGGATGTTGAACATGTCGATTTATTATTTGCCGAATCCGCCGATAAATAAGTTATCTGCAAATGGCCATCATTCGAACGCATGGCACGATCATACGTAGAAACTTCTGCTCGTAGCCATGCGGTAACGGGTGCTATCTGAGTGTAATAGGGCGTTTCCCAAATGGTCACATCCGACTGGTCCCGTTATATCCGACATCGGTGCAATCACATTCATACAACGAAGACACACCTCCAGAAAGCGATCGATTGAAATGATCCCATGGTGGGCCTCGAAGTGCCCCCATCACAAAATAAAAAGCATATCATTTTCCTGTGGTCTGCCGCCGATTTTATTTTGTTTTCAAATATGTTAGGCCGTTTGTAATATGATTTTTCTTAAGATAAACAAAGAAGCATGCTCCACTAGAGTGAGAAATAAAATAGCTAATTCGCACAACTTCGTTTTGGTCTCGCGTAGACTCGCCCAGTCTTGCGCCTCGTGAAACTGACACGTCTGCATGTCTGAGCAATATTTGAATACAGATAATTTCATTGGCTCGTTTAAATGGGGCCGACATTTGACCTCATGCTTTGGGAACAACTTTCGAACTGGATTATCTCCCTCTAGATAGATGGCGCCGTGTGAAATACATGCCGAATCACAGCGAAAATCTAAGGGTAGTGTTAAGTGAAACGTGAAATGCCCTTAGCAATCTAAGATGGCAAATGGCAGGCTTGATAACGGCATGGGCTTACTTTTATTAGACTTGCAAAGTTACTGATGTCAGACGCTAACGAGTAAGTACGTCCAATCAAGAACAGGTGTTAGCAGATCAGGTCGATGGCGTTTAGTGTCTGTTATTCCAAGATCTGAGAACTGAAGAGAAAAGCATAGTTTTTTATAGATGTGAACTGCAGAGATGACCATGTTAGCTTATGATCAATGTTTTCCTTCAATCGATATATATCACTGGCAAGAATAATTTGATGTATATTTACTGACCACTCTTCATTTCTGGCGCGTGCCTTTATCGGGCCTTACAGACTAGTCTTTTGTGTTAAATGCCGTCATTTTCATCTGACGACGATACAGCTCACCAATCCCCAGTGTACGGGTTGTCACAGCGACACAGCTCACCAATTACCAATATACGAGTTGTCAAGAGCATTTCCATCATAGCTCTCTAGATTTGTATCTAATACCGCTTATACCGGTGCTAGGGACCATGTGGTCATGTCATCAAGTTGCATAGATACAACAAGATACTACCTGAGATACAACAAATATCACGAATCGTTAGATTCTTGGTATGTGCTTTAGAATAGGTTGATCAGAATTACAAGCGTCTAGTCCGTCATTCATAATCCAGCCGTCGTCCATTAGAGAATATCCGCGTCCATAATCCAAAGACCTATTCCATTTTCCATATAACAGTATTAGCACCAAATTCAAAAAGACAATCATAGTATACATAAACATAGGCTTGTTTCCTGCAAGAGAGAAGCGGTCAACAGTTTTCAATGATGCCGGCAAGACATCATGATGTTCCAAAAATATCAAATCCGTATCGCTGATCAGTATTCTTAATCCATAATATTCGTTATAGAGTCGTCATCTAAAAAAGATGTATCTCAGTCACGCTTTGATTGTGACTGTTCATATGAGTACCATGAGGATCTTGAAGTACATGGGTTCATACGGCCCCTAGCCCCGGGTTAAGCGGAATTAGACACAAGTTACGAAACGTAGCACCATAGATCTTGCACGCTACGTTCGTATTTTGCTATCAGCATGCGATATGTATCGCCAAATTTGAGAAACTTTGAGTGTAGGCGCTTGGTGGAATAGCCCTGTTTTTTAAGTTTCTGCACCAATGTTTTGTGACGTTGATTAAAATCGTCACATTTAACACAGGATCTAGCAAATGCTACTAAGCGAGATATGTATACGCCATATGCAGGTCCCACTGGAATATTACTGTCCAGAAAGGGATAGTTTACGATGTCGAAATTGTAATCATCTCTTTTGTCATAAAGTCGACGAGAGAGAATGCCCGCTTCATTTTTATAGAGATATAGATCTAAATATGATGTGCCTGTAGGCTATCTGTAGTTTCCTTCAAATCCAGTGAAGGTGGATATATATCCTTCACTGCGTCATTTATATAGCGATTATCCACAGCGAGAAGATCGTCTATATAGCGTTTGGTGAATGAGAAGGAACGGGCTTTGAATGGATCGGTTTTTGAAAGCGCCTGCATATAGTCATATTCATAAGAGAACAGATACAGGTCAGCCAACAGGGGTGCACAATTAGTACCCATTGGAATACCTATATGCTGCTGATATATTGTGTTGCCAAATTTCACATAGATATTTTTAATGAGAAATTCAAGCAACTCTATAAACAAAGAAACATCCCATGAATGATATATCTTGTATGTAGTAGAGCTAAAGAATGCTTTATGGCTTCCGACATTAATATATCCACGATCAGTTTTCTTGAACACAGATACTATTAATGAACATAGACGGTCAATAAGGTCCTGATGAGGGATTGTGGTATAGACAGTCGAGAAATCCCATGTGGATACATGTCTGTACGGTATGTGACCTTTAGCATCAAGTTCTTCCGTAAGACATTTTGAGTTTTTCAATATCCACATACATTCAACGCCAGAGTTTTTAGAAATAGTGACGCAATACCTTTCCCAAAATGATTTTACCTCCTAAAGGGCCCAGGTCAATAGGGTTGAAAGAAGCTTGGTGGTGCAGCTTCTAACACCAGCTATGAATCTAGATTTGTATGGCGATTTATGCATTTTGGGAGTCCAGTATACTTTTGGTATGTTGTTATGATTGGTTGGAAGACAAATACCTCTTTCCCTGAGAAACGTGTTGTGATTGTTAAATAAATCTTCCAGAGTAACTGAAGTTTGGGAGTAAGTAGACGTATTTGATGATGATAGGTCTACACTCAATTCTTTAACCAGCACCTGGTAATAGTAATATTTACATATGAATATTATATTATTTGAAGCTTTGTCTGCTGGGACTATGACGAATTTACTCTGGAGATTTGCTAGAACTTCTTGCGAATTGGGGCTTCTCAGTACTTGTTTTGCTTGGGGAAGGGTACTTCTGTCAATATGGCGGATTGTTTCAACGACCTTGCTCTTGGTGAGGTCCAGCCAATCATCGAGTACTGTAGGTTCAACTTTTTCTCGCTTAGACCAATCAATAACGTACTGTTCAAAAGCAGACAGGACTATCTTCTGGTCGGCCTTCAGATTTATATTTCTCGACTCTCTATATTTAGGTCCCTTCGTCAGTAGTCTTAGGTCCTTATCACTCACCACATCAAAGTCTCCAGTCACAACATGTTTGCATGATGTATAGATAAAGTTCGACGATTAACAATCACAACTATAGCCCCCCGACGTGTATAAGTTCCAGTCAAACTCCTTGACAGCATTAGAGTAATTGAATATTTTGGTGGCTATAGATTTAATATACTTATATGAAATGCAAGGAGGTTCTGTGAACTTTAAATAGTTTGGTACAGTATTGCGTACCTATTCGAGGTAAATTAATAATGTCCAGTCCTTTATCTAAGTAGTTGAGTTGCAAGAAAAGCCGATCTTGGGATGTTTCGATTATGTTCACTGGACGATACAACCGAAAATACGCTATATCTTGACATACTTTGGTTTTCGGTGGTATTATATTTCCTGAGGACGCAGATTGTTGTATATCTCTGGCTATATGATTTAAATCTCTCAGAGGTAACGCATACAGAACTGTACGTAAGCTATGTGTACTTTTGGGTGTGTTAGTTAAACCTACTAAGTAATTTAAAGTGATATCATCGTGAATCATTGCACTATTAAACTTTCTCCAACCATGGTTGCGATGTCTCCGTTGATGGGGTTTAAATAGCTGGGTAATATTGGATATATTTGAACGGCGGTTTGTAACATTGCCGAACCCACTGACATTATCATTTAAACCATACGGAAACACTGACTCAAGTTCTAGCATCCAGAATAGTTCTCGCTCTCGGATTTTTCTCTCAAATGCAAATGGGGAATCCTTGGTAGATGGATAGACGACGTCCATGATCTGAATACTAAAGTTGTCCCAGCCATGGTCGGGTCCAGAAAAATACTTACCTATAAGCAATTGTTTTTTCCTAACGGATTTTCTGTGACCATTCACCCTAAGATGGAGTCTTTTGGGTGGTCTTGCCAACATACTGTTGACCACACTTCTATATCCCGGATGCTATGAGAATTAAGATCGTAACGCCATGGACACAAGGACGATAACTCTGACTAGGCGAAACCTCTGTGAGCGAAATTCCGGATGATCTCCCCTGAGTTGAAGATTTGCATGTTAATCTATACGGGAACCAGGATGGGCCTACTGGGCTGTGGGAGGTGTCATCGTGAAGCTCTCGTGGAGGAGCGTCTGACTGGACTAATGTGTCGTCCGTTTTCAACATTCTGCGCATGCGCAGACAGGGAATGGTGGGGAAAGGGCACTGGAAGGGACGTTTTGAGGTCGAGGTGGACAATAGTGGTCCTATTGTGCCGTATTAGGTATCAGTTTGAAGCATTCATTGGGAAGCGTTCAATTGGATGGGTTCTAGGGTGGAACTTATTTGAATGGACGTTTTGGGGTCGCGACGGACCAATAGGTCCGATTGGGCCATATGAGGTGTCATCGTAGTGGTCTCGTGGGGAACCATCCAACTGTGTTAATGTCGTCCGGTTTCAACATTCTACGCATGCGCAGTATGGTCGTAGTATAGAAAGCAGGCATGGCCTAACCGCAAATGCCGGGGTTTTTGTGGCTACAAATGTAGCCACATTCAATCTCTATAGAGAAATGTAGCCACGTTTTGTGGCTACATTTCCCTATAGAGACACTAGCCATATTTAATTGAAAACATTTCACTGTCATAATAAGCTAATGAAAGCTTCCACAAATTGATTTAAAAAACTTTTTCACAAACATCGAAAATCATCGTATGAGCAGAAAAGTTACTCGCGGCCGTTCAGTTCAAAACAGGAACTTACCTCGGCATGTGCACTGCACTCGATGGAGACATGGTTTGTTCTTGTTCACTGTTTAGTTAAACAAGTATGGATGGGAACTATTTATTACATAAATCGTTGAGGATTTGTCTAAAACGTGGTCTAAATCGCCGAAGAATATCCCACCATCTTCGAAGAGGCGAAATGCAGACGACCCGACCTTTGTTAAGCGAGCTATGATTGGTCGAGTTGCTTCACCAAAACCCCGCCTGCATCAAGCGGTTAGCCAATAGCTAACCTCGTTTGCGAGGGCGCGGTTTTATGGTACAACAACGGCGAAATATCGGCATGCGATGGATTTATATTCGTGAATAGTTTCCATCCATAGTTTGTTGTTTTTTTTCAATAAAAATTCGATATTATAGGATGTAATACTATCATAATCATATACTA
>JAVTVY010035116.1:0-15191 GCA_036873755.1 Hanleya hanleyi | reverse complement strand
TAATGGACTTTCTTTACCCTCGGTAGCCAGTTTGGCTATAAGCCAATCTTCCACTGGGCCGAGCACAATATTCATACACAGACACATATCTCACAATCATACATCTGGTTTTGCGGTGTGGGAGGAAAGCCGGAGTACCCGGAGGGAAACCCACGAGCACGGCCTGGGACCAGAAACCCAATCTCACATACGACCGAGTCGACGCCATGCGGAATCGAACCCGGGCCGCATTGGTGAGAGTCTGAGATGTTAACCACTGGACTAACCATGCCCTCCTGTTAGGAGATATTAAGAGAAGAAAAACCCAAAACCTAGAGTATTACTCCAAACTGTTGCAAGGTTAATGTCAGAATTTAGTATAAAATGATTGAGGGATTTTATGCAAAGGAGCTTTGGTGATGTCACAAAGTGAAGACAAGTTAATAATGACCAGAATTTACACTGGAGTATTTCCAGAGCTAAATCTCTGTTAAATTCAATTTGTAGCATTTAATGCACCATATAATTGTTTGCTTTCGAAAAAAATCCTATTATTTTGGGCATGAAGGTGCATTAGGGGACTGTTACCAGCAAGTTCTGAGCTGACCTACTTTTGATGAAAATTTCTGGTGATTTTTGATGAAAATCACTGGTGAAACAGACTTGGGCTGTGCCCATCTTCATATTGGCAGGATTTCAACTCGGGGCGTGGGGGTTATCCAAGAGTTCAGTTCGCGTTGGAGTCATGATGCCTACCCTACTTCGTAGGTCCTGTGACGTTAGTCACACTGCCATGTTTTGAAGTATAAATTCTCAAAATATCTTCTGTACTGTACCTGACATTTTCTAGCTGTTAAAAACCAATTTACCGGTATATGATACATACATGTAGTATAGAAATTCAACCTATTTATCTCAAAGCAGCGAGTCTTTTCTGGTACCGTACTCGAATTACAGAGTCGTATCAGCCACTACCCTTGCAGTTACCCTCAAATTTGAGTAAAATTATATTCTTCTCATGATAGAATACCAGTAGTAGCATAATCAAGCTGCAAACTTTGATTGAAAAGGTCGAAAACACATGGAATGAAGAAATTAGTAGCCATACTTACTGTGTCGGCAAGAGGTTTGATTTCCATCATGTCCATCTCCAAACATCTTTGGCAGTCCACCAGTGGCGATTGTGAAGCCAGGAGAAAGCTGTTTGGTACGAACCCAGTTCAAATCAAATCTCAACCGAGAATTTCCTGTCCCCGTTTTGTTCCTCTGGTCAAGCTGATATAGTGGGTGGTAACTTCCTTTTTGCAAAGCTGTTTTTTTATCTCTGTCTAGCATGTCTGGAGAGGAGATCAGTGATACATTATAAACACAAGCTGTGCAGAATTAAGAATCTATCATAGCCTAGGAGGAAATTGGGTAATATAATATGACAGATTCACAACCCATAGTTCGATGGCTTAACGAAATCTAATGGCTCTGTGCACAGATATGCACCTCCCCCCCCCCTCCAGAAACAAAATGATCAGCATTCTAACATTTTCTGTACTCTTTTTCTATGAATCACATGGCCTATCAACTGATGAGAGCACTTATGGTTGTAGTATAATACAATCACTGAGAACAAAAATACCAGTACTAAATAAGGGGAGGGGTATAATTTTACACATGGCAGTGTGACTAACGCCACAGGATACTTTGATATGATTTAAGTGTGTACTCGAGAGATGACTTGGGGGCCCTATGTGCTAGCGCGAGAGAGTTTATATAGCAGTGTCTAATTGACAGTGGGTACTATTAACTGGTGCGTCATTAGCGTAGCAACTATTATCGCCCTCAGTTCCTATCACCCTGGACAGTTATCAGCCCAGCAGTACAGCACGAGGTCACCCATCCAATTCTTGACCGGGCTCAAAGTCGCTTAACTTCGGTGATTTTATGAGAACCGGTGTATCGTGATATGCCGTATCAGGGAACCTTCAAAAGCCATAGTGAAACATACAGCCAAGGGTTCCTGATGGGCATGACAGTGCACAATGACAGGTAGCAATCAATCAAATTCAATCTCTTCTGAAGGGAACCTGAATAAAGAAATTTTGATGTCATAAATGATAATCTTCTAATCTAGGTATCCAGCGAAGAAGAGGAGGGTCGAATAAAATATTCCAATGGGAATGCATGTTGCTGAAGACCATGCTTCTTGCATACATTTTTGCAAAAACTACATGTCCAGGACAGGTGTAAATTTTGAACCCTTTGGCTCGGGTGGGACTGGGGGGAAGGAGAAGCAGACATATAGACCTAATATATGACTTGTATCAGCTCCCCCCTCCAGGCCTGTTCTGTGATATTTTCCCCAGAGGACCCGTCAAAGGTTATCATAAATTCACACAGGTACAGCGTTAAATACATGTTAATACAAATAATGATGGTAATCCTGAGGGGAGAATGAAGTTATTAAACCATTCACCATAACATCACAGTTGCATGTCCCTCTCAATTCATGTATAATGTATGTATATTCCCGCCCCCCCCCCCACCCTTAAATTTGATATCTGCATTTAGGCAGTGCCAATATCACTTGATTGGTTGTTTAGCATGACCTTGATTTTTTAAATACACTGTCACATGCTAGATGCTATGAATATTTATTAATAATTACTAAATTGCAAACCAATTGTATGCGAATATGAAGAAAATGAGTAAGTTTTACTCATAAAAATGCAAATCCCTCATCTATTCTAATTATTTTCTCACAAAATATAGATGAGGGCTGGTCATGCTAAAACAATTAGCCTACCAATCAAGTGAGTTATGGCCTTTGCTGATTGTATCATATCTGCAAGAGTACCTGTGGTCGATTTGTACTGCACCATTCATTTGGAGGGGGGGGGGGAGAGCTAATTTGAGGTTGACACGTACTCCATCTCATTCTCAAACCATCCAACAACACCCCATACAATTCGTAAAACTCACCTCGTCAAAAATAATGTCATAATACTTCCTATTTAACACCATGTTAAACATTGCTTGTGCCACGGCATTTACCTCGAGGCGAATTGTGTGGGCTACAACAGATCAGGGAAAAGGACTAACTGGGATATCACAATAGAGATAAAATATCCCAATTTGGATATTTTTTTCATACTTCCATATTTTCAAGCTGGCATATATTGCTAGTTCTCCTGTTCGTATAAAGACATACAACACGTTACAGTGGTTAGTGATAACATGAAAAAGTATACTGTATTGCACGTAATTGCAATTGCGTAGAGAATAATGTCGGCGAGAAAAAGTCAGCAAAATTATACCAATCGTATTGGCAGTTTTGTGAAGTAGATTCTATCTTGTTTTTGTAGTTTAGATGCCGCGAAATTCACCATTGCCGTTTAGTATGCAAATCGGTGAAAATATCGCAATTAGGATATAGTTCAATATCCAAATTTGGATTTAATATCCCAAGTGGGATATATATCCCAATTAGTCCTTTGCTCTGACCTGGAAATTTCCACGACAGTTTTGCTCCGAAATACGAAAAAACCGTATCGCATTTAAAAAGCTATAGGAGGAAGAGGCAAAAAAACGTGACACTTTCAACCACAATATCCCCCGCCAAAAATGCTCAGGCTAGGTCTAAGGCTAAGCCCACAAAAACTCAACTGAAAACTTCGAAGACTATGACCTTCTCATCATAGTGAAAAATGGATCAGGCATAATGGCATTTCATTTCCGGCCAGAAATCATTCACGGTGATGAGAGTTTAGTGATCACCGTCGGTTTCTGGGGGACATGGACCATTGAAACAAGCAGACAACGAACGAGTTACTTCGCTCACAACACGAAAGCATGGTAAAGGCAGAAGAGCACACCTAAGAGGAATAACTCTGATGGTAATTCTCCAAATGACAGGGGGGTGGAAATATCCACTTGGCACGCATATACCGCCGGTACATAGATTTTGTTCCACATTGAATCGTGAGAAAAACTTTTCTTGAGGCACCACCACAACGACTAGAGAATAACAATATTCCTAAACATAAACATAATCTATAGATAATACGTCGGGCTCCTAGAACAGAACGAACAACATCATGGAAACGCTCGCGGCCTCGATGAGATTTTCAACCATCATCAGAACAGTTCTCGCTCCCAAAATACCTGATAACAAAATTATTTTTAATTCAACAACTGATCAAGTTACTCAAGCAACAATACAATAATTACTACAATCCATAACTGAGAAGGATGACGCCTGATTCTTACCGTAGCAAAAATCTCTCTTCAAGCTTGAACTTCGTCTGCTGAAAAAAGGTCGGAAATCCGCACTGATAACTACCTTGTATCACAGCGCGTACCGTGTTGCTACGCGGAGAGAAATAATCCTTCAATGATTGGCATTTTTATGCACTCGCTGTGGAATACACCATAACTTATTAAGTGATTGATGCATTCAAACGTTTATGGGGCATCATATGGTGCATTGAAAGTCAAATGGTTAAGGAGGTAGTTCAAAGACAAAATGTGGAAATACTGAGGGTGGATATTCCCACCCCATCTCCTGCTTGGATTGAAGTCAGTGAAATTTCCACCCTAGGGTGGAAATTTCCACCCGTATCCCACCCTTTCTCATAACAGTGTACATTAGCACATTATCTTTTTCCAGGTTGGGTGTTGCTGCATGAGCTCTGAACTCGAATCCATTCAACAAAGGCAGAAATATCAGGTTAAACACACTCGATCTCACAAATCTCATCGATCAACCGCGAACGGATTCTTGTGGCTCATTTGTCAATCAAGATAATGGATTTGGGCGCAGAGGAATTTGTAGGTGTGTATATTTTATTCATGCTACGCGTTTATCTATTTACCCATATGTACATGCTAAAGTAAGTGTTATGCTTGTATAGTTTGCAACATATACACCACTCAGCGACATGGTTTATTTTACCCGATGTGCATCGCTTAGTTCGAGGAATGTTTCCTGTAGCATATATAAATGACTCATTTCACATAAAAAATGTTTCGCTAATTTATTTTATAATACTGTATACTGACATCTTAATATTAACAGTACAAGTACGTTGATTGCTAATTAACCACCCTCATGTTTTTCTGATATTTTTCTTGAAAAGAATGAACTTGTTTGCCGACTGTCATACATCACCTATATATGTAATATAGTGTTTAATCTGTCACAGATGTTGGTGTATACGATGACGATGTTGTTCTAAATCGTATAGTTCTTATACTATCAATACAAGCGTCTGGTCATTCAATATTCAGCCGTCACCATTAAAGAACTTCCGCGTCCATAATCAAAAGACCTATTCCATATTAAAATTATCCAATCCGTATCAACACCAAAATTGGTATACATACTCAGCACATAGTCTGGTCACACTCGAGCCTTGATTATGGAAAGATGGAATGTATCACTGCAGAAAAAACCCTCGATTCCTTTCCGAGTCCAGTTGAAATTGGAGAAATACATGAACATTTATGCCATTGGGGAGATATCATTCGATCTGAACAATTTATTTTCTTATCCAATCAACATTAAAATTGGACTCCTTATTGAAATGGAACTATACTTACTCTGTACATATTCCAGGCTATGTTGGGGGAAAATAGTCAAATTTTAATGTTGATTGGGTACGAAAATAAATTACTTTGATCGAATTTCAATGACACGCGGGAGAATGAATCCTTGTCAAAAAAATGTTCATTTCTTTTATGCACATGCCCAAATTGAGACCTGAAGTCAAATGAAAGAAGAAAAAAATTCATATACCCAGTCCCTGTGAGAAAGTAAGTGTCCTGTATATAAACAAGTGAAGAAGCTAATAAAAAGGTCTTGATTCTGCCAACTTTTGCTCCAGTCCTGTCCGACTTATAAATTTTGCATCGTCCCCAAACGTGTTATTCCTACACACCGCATTAAAGGGAATAAGTGTCCGAATTAGATTGAATATGAATAGTAAATATTTTCTTTGCGTTAAATGAGTTTTGTATATTTTCCTCTGCATCGATATTTAATCTTCCAGGAATGAATTTGGGTTAATATGTCATATATTTGATTCTATATATTAATGAGAAACAGGCTTATAACGAAAATGGAATTGCAAAGTTGATATTAATTTACTAACTGTCTGGCTATCTAGTGCAATTTCCGAAAGACCTTTATTGGCGTATACATCTCTCGGCCATATGGTGATTAGAAAAGTATTGCCAATTTTAGGCATTTCTGGAGGACGAATATACCTGTACGGAATGTCAGGATCAATAGGCATATAGAGGGGATGTAATTCCATCCAGAAACCGTCCAAACGACGACTCATAAGAGTGGTATAGCAAAGCAGTTAAATTTTTCGGTTTTTGTTTTCCACAGGTAGACCGTGCAAATACGCAAATACGTGCATCATTGAAAACTGTTGACCGCTTCTCTCTTGCAGGAAACAAGCCTATGTTTATGTATACTTTTGTCTTTTTGAATTTGGTGCTAATACTGTTATATGGAAATGGAATAGGTCTTTGGATTATGGACGCGGATATTCTCTAATGGACGACGGCTGGATTATGAATGACGGACTAGACGCTTGTAACGTAAATGTTACATAAATTATATCTCATCAAAAACGTTAGAGGCTATCGTGATTTTTATGATACTGCAAATAGATGCCTGTATATAACAAAACAACGACGAGTGTTATTTACCAAGTGTTATCAACACCTTGATTGACAGAAAAGATCCCGCACGAAGCCACACATTTGAGAGGAGTATACAGAGGATGATTTATTAAGAGTTTACTCTTAAACGGTATTGTACTAAAAACGCGATTATTCGTGACTACTCATCCATAAAAGTGTTTTGGTCTGTGTGTTTTTTTTAATGCCATAAATGCCATCCATGGGTGATTAGTATGTCACATAAATCCCTCGATTGAGTTTTATTTTCCCCCATCTCTTAAACATTAATATACTAACGCTTACATCCCGGTGATAGATATATAGTTCTGATCCTTCTCAAATTCATTTTTTCTCATATCAAGAAACGTAAATCTTAAGGGTATCAAATATGTTTTTAAAAAGACTTGTCGTATATGTCAACAGTACAAAACATATTGAGAAAGCACCGGAAGTACTTGTCATGCCTACATCGACAAAAATATCCGGGTAATTTAATTTCCAGCATTTTGCTATAATGATGTTGGATGCGATGCATGTGTGGTTAGGCTATTATATCAATTTCACTCAAACGCTGGAACGCATTTGTGCTGCAATACGAGATAAACTCAAAAGAATAAAATGAGAGGACATTGAGGAACTTTAATTATGATATACCGATTTTCAGTCTTCCACAAACCGATCATATTGCATAAGATCGACTGTACCCTGAAACATGGAAACTGTGGACAAAACTGTCATTTCTAACGATATTCTTGAGAGAGTCTGTGACCTTTCAGTAAAACTCCGCTATCAAATTTGAACAAATATTCATAAGAGACCACAAAGCGGATCTCTTTTGACATGATATGCAACCATCACTTGAATTTGTTAATTGGCTATATAGTTATGGCCCGTTAGGTTTGTCTGGTTGTGCAGGACAACTGCCGTCTATGCGCAGAGGCGAAAATAATCGACCACCAGATGGTATTCCCTGATACACCATCTGGTTTACCTAGATTGTGAAAACTGTTGACCGATTAGTTTTTTATGTGTACAGTTTAATGGACCTAAACCATGATGACGTATTTTATTTCTTGCAACCACGTGATGATTTGTGCATTCATTCATCTGCATGACAGGTGATCACTTATCCAGAAATCTAGCATCGTGCAGTACATTAAATTAAGGGAATAAGTGTCTGAATTAGATTTAATATAAATGGAGTTTTGTATGTTCCTCTGCATCGATAATTAATCTTTCAGGGCTGAATTTGGGTTAGTATGTCATATATTTTATTCTATACATTATTGAGAATCAGACTTTGTTACATGGCAGTGTGACTAACGTCACAGGACCTACGAAGTACAGTAGGCATTAGGACTCGAACGCGAACTGAACTCTTGGAAATCCCCACCCCCAGTTGAAATCCTGCCTATATTAAGATGGGCACCGTCCAAGTCAGAATCGCCAGTGATTTTCATCAAAAATCACCAGAAATTTTCATCAAAAGTTGGTCAGCTCAGAACTTGTTGGTAACAGTCTCCTAATGCGCCTTTATTCCAAAATAAATAACACTCGCCGATTTAATTTTACAATTTTTTAATTAAAGGAAACAGATTGAATAATATAGGTTCAGTAGATTTCAAGCTTTACGTGTGAAAATACATTTACATCTCTTTAATGGTTTTCAGTGCCCTTGTACAGGATCAAAACAACTTTTGAATCACATTATTTTCCCAACAATACAACAAATTTTTATATATAGTACTATAGTAGAAAGGTAGCATTTATGTAGTTTACGGTAATTCAACTCAAGACCAACACCTTCTATGCACAAGATAATAATGAGTCATTCTCCTGCGCATAACCGGTACAAAGACGAATAAATAGCGTCTCTACATCACGTTGTTATCTAGATATATGAGACAACACATTTTGGGCATTGGCAATCTGATGAATGTACTATTCCGGTTTTCTTGTTTCACATTATATTCTATGGCGGTTGATCGATGATTTTCTTCATTGATAACGTTAAACCACCTAGCTTTAACTAATTCTGCTAGGCTGTCTTCATTCAGACTGTACAGCCTACACAGTCCACAGAAAATACACCGCACATTCTTGTACTCCCAGCCTTATCCCATTTGATGGCAAGTTTATGGGGCTGTTTAATGTCTAAGCTAGGAAATGTTCCAGGTAGTGGACAGGCATGCAATAATATACTATATCTGCTATACAGGACACCGACCACTGTAACTTGATGTGACAAGCAGCAGAGTAGAAACCGGCCTTATCTCAGTGGGCTTGGATATAAATCACTGTTAAAAACCACAAGGCTGGGATGGAGCCTCTCTGTGTTTGTTCCAAGGACAAGCCTTAATGACTTTTAAATCCACTGATAAGGAGGTCCCATGGCTTCATGGTCATAAAAGGAACATGATACTGTTAAAGGCCACATGGATGGTATGCATTTATAACAATATACTGAAGTGTTAATTATAAATCTAATTTTAATCAGAATTATTTCAGATCAGAACTTGCTGATAACAATGCCCTAATGCACGTTCACGCCAAAAATCAAGGTTCTAATGTCAACGGTTCTCCTTATTTTGCCGACGAAAGGATTCGGATGGACTGACTCACTCACTCATTACCGGACAATTTGCGATCTGTAGCCTACTTCGTAGGAATAATAGCAATGGAGATTATTGCAAATTAGTTGATATTAATTTACTAACTATCTGGGTAGAGATTGGCCTTTATTGGCGTATACATCTCTCATCTGTATGGTGATTAAAACAGTGTTGTCAATTTTAGGTATTTCTGGAGGACGAATAAACATACGGAATGTCGGGATCGGTAACCGTATTCAACAACTCTCATATTCTTGAGAATATCAATAGACATATAGATGGGATGTAATTCCATCCAGAAACCATCCAACCGACGACTCAAATAAGGGATATAGATAAGAAAGCAGTAAAGATTTTCGTTTTTTGTTCTCTATAGGTAGATCGTGCAAATAAGCAAGTGGCACGTAATATACATGAGCAGTGTGACTAACGTCACAGGACCTACGAAGTACAGTAGGCATTAGGACTCGAACACGAACTGAACTCTTGGAAATCCCCACCCCCAGTTGAAATCCTGCTCATATTAAGATGGGCACCGCCCAAGTCAGAATCGCCAGTGCTTTTCATCAAAAATCACCAGAAATTTTCATCAAAAATAGGTCAGCTCAAAACTTGTTGGTAACAGTCTCTTAATGCGCCTTCATTCCAAAATAAATAACGATCGCCGATTTAATTTTACAATTTCTTAATTAAAGGAAACAGATTGAATAATATAGGTTTAGTAGATTTCAAGCTTTACGTGTGAAAATACATTTACATCTCTTTAATGGTTTTCAGTGCCCTTGTCCAGGATCAAAACAACTTTTTGAATCACATTATTTTCCCAACAATACAACACATTTTTATATATAGTACTATAGTAGAAAGGTAGCATTTATGTAGTTTACGGTAATTCAACTCAAGACCCTACACCTTCTATGCACAAGATAATAATGATTCTATGTGATTCTCCTGAGCATAGCCGGTAAAGACGAATAAATAGCGTCTCTACATCTTCACTAATAGGGCCATGTGGCATAGTGGACTGTATTTCAATGACAGGGTATTTTTAGACGGACAGTAACTGATACTCATTGGCGATAAAACGCTGGAGCAAAACAGACCACAGTTTTCTTGGCAATGATGAAATAACACGTTACAGGCTAAACCTTACATATATATATAGCAATATACTGAAGTGTTAATTATAAATCTAATTTTAATCAGAATTATTTCAGATCAGAACTTGATGGCAACAATGCCCTAATGCACGCTCATGCCAAAAATCAAGGTTCTGATGTCAACGGTTCTCCTTATTTTGCCGACGAAAGGATTCGGATGGACTCATTACCGGACAATTTGCGGTCTGTAGCCTACTTCGTAGGAAAATTATACCTCGTCACAGATAATAAAAAGGGAAATTGAGAGCATGTCGTGACGATGATACCGAAAACGATACCTGTATATAGCAAAAACAAAGATAAGTGTTATTTACAGTGTATCAGTATTTTCACCTCGATTGGCAGAAAAGATGCCACAAGAAGCCACACACTTGTGAATAATATAGGCCCTACCGAGGGTGATTTATTAAGGGAATACTCTTAAACGGTGTTCTAATAAAAACACAATTTTCCATGACTACTCGTTCGTAAAAGTGTTTTGTTGTTTTTTTTAATGCCATAAATGCCATTCATGGGTGAATAATATGTCACATAAACCCCTCGAGTGAGTTTTATTTTTCCCCATCTGTTGAACATTAATATACTGAACACTTACATCCCGGTAATAGATAGTTCTGATCCTTCTCAAATTCAATTTTTCTAACATCAAGAAACGTGAATCTTAATGATATCAAATAAGTTTTTGAAATGACTTGCCGTATATGTCAACACTTAAAAACATATTGGACTCATTTGATGTCAGTTTGAGAAAGCACCGAAAGTACTCGTCGTGCCTACCTCGACCAAAATATCCTGGTAATTTCAATTCCAACCTTCAGCTGTAGTGATGTAGAATGCGATGCATGTGTGGTTAGGCTATTATATCAATTTCACTCAAACGCTGGAATGCATTTTTGCTGCAATACTAGACATACTTAAAAGAATTAAATGACAGGTTATTGAGAAACTTTAATTATGATATACCGATTTTCAGTGGACAAAACTGTCGTGTCTACACGATATTCTTGACAGAGTCTATATGTATGTCCTTTCAGTGGAACTCTGTCATCAAATTTGAACAAATGCTCTTAAAAGGGGGCAGAAAGAGATAAGCCTGAAAGCGGAACTGTTTTAACAAGATATGCAACTATGCCCGTTATGTTTGTCTGTGTCTGATTGTGCAGTAGAACAGCGAAAATAAACGACCACCAGATGGTATTTCCCTGATATACAATATGGGTTGTGATTCCCTCTCACAACAAAATAGTTATTGATACTAATGGTGCCCCGAGAATACGGTCGCCTTCGTTATGGATGTGGGAATTATTTATGAAAGACAGTTGCGTACTGGATGTCGGACCTGACGCTTGGATCAATTATGCAAAAAGGAAGGGTCTTGCCAATATGGTCGAGATAAATTATTTGTGATCGACGGCTGCAGAGTATCCGCTGTGCCATCTGTTGGGAACCGAAGAAGCTAGACTGGATTATCTGCCCTTTTCATCTTTCAAATTTGAAGCACACTTCTTTCTCATCGTCAAAAACAAATTCTTGCATAAATAAAGAGACCAAGCGCTGCAACATAAGCTTTAAAATGTCAAACTAGTTACAGATGTTTATATGTTGGATACGTCGTAAAAAGTTTACTTACTGATGTAAAACACATTTCGGTTTCATGAATTGATTTAGGAACCATAGTGCCATGTTCGAAAAGTGTCGCCTAGTCCTAATTTAGGATAAAAAGTTTCCGCAAAGCTTGTGTCTATCAGTTGTCTGTCACCTGGCGAAAAGAGGGCACCAATATCTAAAGTACTTCATTCCTATAGGCCTTGTCAAAATGAACGAGATAAAGATATCCAAGTCATTCGCGTTGTGGGGATTTGTGTGTCTGTGTTGGACCGGACTTCAATTTACATGAGTTAAGCTGCCACATTTTTCAAATACGATATATGTTCATTGGTCTCGCTCAACAAACCGATTGCTCATTCGAATCTTATTTGAGATCGGTATGGCATTAAACAATACACAGGGAGGCTAAATTATATGGAGCTTTTCGGTCCATAACAACAAACTCGACTTGTTACACCGTAAGATCAAGCGGAAGCAATTATCGCTGCTCGGTGAAAACTTGTAATGACCCTCAACCACCATGTCAAACCACAACCCAGATGACCTATTGAATCGATGCAAGAACCATGTGTCAGTATAACTAGGCTTTATTGTCAGAGATCGTACTTCAAGAAGTGAACACCACCATGTGAACTTATCCATTCCTTTTCGCATATTGCAGAAGAAGTGTTAGTTTGGTTTAGGGTGTCTTCGATGTAATCTCCTACCATCGATGGTATACCTGACACTGGCGGATATACAATGTGATACCACGAGAATACTTGGATACCACTAAAATGTAAACCCACATTTGACACTATGCGTATCCCCGGATTTCCGAAGAAACGATGGCAATCAGCATTTGCGTCCATTCCAAATTCCAAAAATCGCAAAAGTATAGTAGAGAAAATAAAACGAAAATCAAAGACAGAAGCAATCATAGCTATTAGAATGTATGCCTCATCTAGTCTATAGTATTGGACCCTTCTACGGAGGGCCAATGATCGGCTGATGCAGCAACAACAACATTTCCCCAGTTTGACGCGAGATTTTGAAATTGAAAACGAGGCCGCGCTATGTCATCGGTCAACTGAGACAGTCACGTGGTTGTCTATGAAGATTGGAGTGGCTCCTATAAATAGTGATCCAATGAGAATGCTCGTCTTAGTTTAAAATGGCGGGGTCGCATTACCAATCACTGAAGGCGAGACAGCTGGAACAGTACGCAGACACTGTCTGTTAATATCTTGATTTAACAGAGAGTCATACAGTCTATGCCTCATCTCCCCGCTCAATCAATTACAGGGTGGCATAATTAATGGAGTAGACGTTAATTTCCATGCGCGTATGGGATTGAAATATCGTGATTTGTCGAATTGTCCACAAGCTGAAATTCCTAACAAATGTACCTAAACACCTCAAAATCAACAGTGCATGGGGTACGAATAACAGGCCAAAGAAAGTCGGCATTTCACATTCAGCGGTTGGAGAGCGCACAGGGTTGAAGATTTTGTTTGTGGTACACCCAAATATTTATCCGCATTCACTTCAGAAAAATCGGCAAACTTATTATATTATTTTATGCACCCAAACCTGATTTCCGACCCCACCCTCTCTTGGACATAGGGCTGGAAAAGCTAACTTTATTTGATACACCCCTTCTATTTTCTAAAAAAAACTTGCATGCTGACCCCTGTATGTGTGCAGTATTATATAGCAAAAAAGGAAAAAATTGACACGAAGTTTGATTTAATGAGCTTCAAGCCACAAAAAAAAGTCAAATATCCCTTGTATTCAATGTTAGGCTTATTAAATCAAACACATACGTAAGGCTGTCATATTTTTATAACGAGTATGGTGGCCCTCAATTTTGTTTTCATTTATTACCTTCACTTAATCTGATGAATAAATATTAAATTGAAAAAAAAAGAAAATCAACCTTCATAGAAATGAACGTCCTCTATTCTCGTAAAACAAAATAATAGATCGATATATCTGAGAGAAATTGCCAGCGGAGTACGAATCTGTTATCACTTGTGCCATTCTTTCCGGAAATTAATAGCATCAATTATTACACTGTTTGAGGGATGGAACGGTTCTTTTATACGAGTTGTCAGAGCTTTTCCATCATAGCTCTCTATATTTGTATCTAATACCGCTTATGCCGGTGCTAGGGGCCGTGTGGTCATATCATCCAAGTTTCCACATGAAAAGGTACAATAAAAGCGTACCTGAGATACAACACATATCACGAATCGTTAGATTCTTGGTATGTGCTCTAGATTAGGTTAACTGTAAGACTAGACTGTGAAGTCATGTGGCTCTGTCAGTATGTCGGCACCTCTTCCTACTTCCCTTAATATGTGTTGTAATTTTGATTGACGTGCTGATTTTAGTTATGCTTTACTGTATCAATAGACCAGTAGAAATGTAAGTGGGCGTCTGCAATGAAACTTGAGCGTTGCAAACTTAAAAACTGGTAATTTTACGGTGGTATACCGCTTTTCTTGATAATCGCGATCAAACATGGGTATTTCGTGATCTGGGCACATTTGATGAGTAGCGATGCTACCTCGGAAGCTTCTCGCCTCGGGTATAGTCGTGGATTCTTCCCCTGTCGTTGATAGCCTCTAACTCGTCCCTCTCTTTTTATTAAAACACGGAAGCTGGAAACGTTTTTTCCCCATATTCAACGGCACCTGCGTTAACCTTCCAGTTAATCACAGAAGACAGCACGGTTCTTTGATAGACGATAACCCCTCGTCTGATGACGTTGGAGCTAGACCAAACTCCTACGTATCAAATCAATTCGGTGAGCTTTAAATAGATATGCCATCGGGCTTTTTTATGTATACCATTATAGATTTAGAACAGAGAAAGACTGAGAGAAAGATTCCATCCCAGTAGGATATACAGATTTGTTTAAATGTGTACATATGGGAGGCTTGACCACCATCGACCGATTTGTGGTAGCCATCTGCTCACTCAGTTTGGGGGTTAAAACAGTTGTCTGCATTCGTTTTGATTTTTATGAAGTATTGCTATGATACGTGTGGTCTGTGCATGGACATCTACATTCATATACACAAACTAAAACCAGTAAGCTCGTACTTTCTGGATTTCCATTCCGTTCGAACTTGACATATTCAACAATTAGAGTTAAGTTAGC
>JAVTVY010035115.1:0-15089 GCA_036873755.1 Hanleya hanleyi | reverse complement strand
TCATTGGATGATTATGAAACTTGGTACACATGTTTTTTATGATTAGAGGATGTACCTGTGCTATTTTTGCGAAGAAATATTAATTTTTCTCCAAATTATGGCAAATGAATGAGTTTTCTGTTTAGGTAAATTGTACATGTAGGCCTCTACATGTATACATGTACATGGTAAGTTTGCTGCAGTTGTCAGCTCTCATTGGATGATTACGAAACTTGGTACACATGTTTCTTGTGATTGGAGGATGTACTTGTGCTATTTTTGAGTTGAAATATTAATTTTTCTCCAAATTATAGCAAATGAAAGAGTTTTCTGTTTAGGTGAATTGTACATGTAGGCCTCTATTTGTACATGTACATGGTAAGTTTGCTGCAGTTGTCGGCTCTCATTGGATGATTGCAAAACTTAGTACACATGTTTCTTATGATTAGAGAATGTACCTGTGCTATTTTTGAGATGAAATATTAATATTTCTCCAAATTATGGCAAATGATTGAGTTTTGCGTTTAGCTGAAGTGCACATATACATCTGTACACCACAGTTTGCTGCAGCTGTCAGCTGTCATTGAATGATTATGAAACTTGGTACACATGTTTCTTATGATTAGAAGATGTGCCTGTGCTATTTAGGAGATGAAATATTAATTTTTGTTCAAATATTTAGGGTTTTGTCTTAAGTAATCTGCCAATAATAATGTACATGTACACCTGTACATGGAAAGTTTTCTGAATCTGTCAGCTTTCATTGGATGAGTTTGACACTTGCTACCCAAGTTCAATGTGATTCGATGATGTGCATATGTGCTATTTAAGAAATATGACATTAAATATGAATTTTTGTCCTAATTATTGCAGTTTAGACTTCGTACCTTTCCATTGATAAGGTTTTTGTTGGGCAAAAATTTACATGTAGATCTGTACATGGAAAGTTTGTTGAACCTTTCGTGGGATGTAAAACTTGGTGGACATGTTTCATGTTTTCCTAGGTCACAGCTCTCCCGCAGTAATCCCACACGGGACTGACCTATCCAGCTGTATTCCCAAATGGCATTGGCCTGTCCAGCAGTAATGCCACACAGGACTGACCTATCCAGCAGTAATCCCATACGGAACTCAACTATCCAGCAGTAATCCCAGACCGAACTGGGCCACTTGGGACTGGCTTATCCAGCAGTAATTCCACACGGGACTGGCCTACATGTATGCAACAGTAATCTCACATGGGACTGACCTATCCAGAAGTAATATGACACTGGACTGCAATATGCATCAGTAATCCCACATGGCACTGACCTACATGTATCCAGCCATAATTCTACATGGGACTGACCTATCCCGCTGTAATCCCACACAGGTTTAGCCTATCCAGCAGTAATCCCACATGGGACTGGCCTCCCCAGCTGTAATCCCACACAGGATTGCCGTATGCAGCAGTAATCCCACACTGGACTGCCTATGCAGCAGTAATCCCACACGGGACTGTCCTATCCAGCATTAATCCCATACGAGACTCCTCTATCCAGCAGTAATCCCAGACAGGACTGGCCTATCCAGCAGTAATCCCACTTGGGACTGGACTATCCAGCAATAATCCCACAGGGGACTGGTCTATCCATCAGTAATAACACACGGGACTGGTCCACCCAGCAGTAATCCTACACAGGACTGGCCTATCCAGCAGTAATCTCACATGGGGCTGACCTATCCAGCAGTAATCTCACACTGGACTGCCCTATGCATCAGTAATCCGTTGGCACTGACCTATCCATCCTACATGGGATTAACTTATATGCCAGTAATCCCACATGGGACTGATGTTATTATGCCCCCCCTCTAACTAGAGGGGGGGCATATAGCGATCGCTTTGTCCGTCCGTCTGTCCGTCTGAATTTCTTGTCCGGGCAATATCTCGGTTAATATTTGATGGACAGGATCGAAACTTGCATGGAATGTGGCCAGTGGCTCGTAGTTGTGCAGCGTGGAGTTTTTTCCGAGTTCCGGTATAATTTTCAAGAGTTATGGCCCTTTTTCTGAAATCTCTGTGAATGGGGCTGGATCTTGGTTAATATTGTATGGACAAGTATGAAATTTGCATGATATGTGGTCAATGACCCACAGTTGTGCAGCGTAAAGTTTCTCCACGTTTCGCTTATATTTTCAAGAGTTATGGCCCTTTGTTCCTGAATTCTCCGTGAATTGGGACTTGTCCGGGCTGGACCTCGGTTAATATTGTATGGACAATTATGAAATTTGCAGGATGTGTGGTCAGTGCCCTGTAGTTGTGCAGCGTGAATTTTCTCCGCGTTTCACATATATTTTCAAGAGTTATGGCCCTTTTTTCTTCAAATCTTTGTGAATTGGAACTTGTCCGGGCTGGATCTCGGTGAATATTGTATGAACAATTATGAAATTTGCAGGATATGTGATCAGTGCCCTGTAGTTGTGCAGCGTGAAGTTTCTCCACATTTCGCCTATATTTTCAAGAGTTATGGCCCTTTTTCTTCAAATCTTTGTGAATTGGGATTTGTAGGGCTGGATCTCGGTTAATATTGTATGAACAAGTATGAAATACACATGATATGTGGTCAGTGACCCATAGGTGTGTAGCGTGAAGTTTCTCTGTTTTCGGTTATATTTTCAAGAGTTATGGCCCTTCGTTTAAACCTAAGTGAATGGGATATATTTATTTGTCCAAGCTGGATCTCAGTCCATAACTGATTTGAACCAGGAAAATGGCTATATTATATGTTATTCTACATTCCAAAGCAGACAACATAGGTCCTGAAGTATGAAATTGCCCCAAAAACAGTGAATTGGGTACAAAATTCACTGACCGCTTCATAATTTCACCACAATATACTCCCAAGGAATGTAGGTCTCATAACCAGGTCACATTTTCGGATTTGGCGAAAGCCCTGGCGACCATCTTGCATCGAAGCATCGTATTATCACTTGTTGCTTGATATTTGGAATATGTATTATGTGAGACATGGCAAAAAGTGACTGAAACAGAATTTTTATAATTATCCAAATTAGGCCTCCACCAACCAATAAAGAACAGAACAATGGCGGGGCAGTGTCGGATTAAAGTGGAAGGGGGGGGCATACAATTGAGCAATCTCTGATTGCTTCCTTCCTGTGTTGTCTGTACCAGATAATCTATTCCAGACATTATTGTCTATACCACATCACCTATTCCAGACCTTATTGTTTGCTCTACATGTATGCTTTCAATACTGCTGCACCTTCGGCGGATGACCCCGCAAGGCGAGATGTTGGGGTTCTCAGAACGCTTGTTATTCTAGATTCTACTCTACAAGCTTGCCAATCTCGATAGGGTCCATAATTTAACAATATAATATAAAAAATTCGTTTTCAACAGAGAAATGCTGGTAATTGCTGATATTGGGAGCAAAATCTCTCCAAGTACATGTATCAACCATTGGAATTGAGGTGACCTTATATGTACCTTGTGTAATCAACTACTTCACAGTTTTTCATCAGAAGCTTCTGAAACTTCATCAGACATGTTAACATGGATTAAAGATGTGCGTGTCCTACATGTATCTATGAGATGAAACATTAATTTTTATATGCCCGTCAAATTTGACGGGACGTATTATGGTATGGCGTCGTCCGTCCGTCCGTTAACTTTTTCTCGTCAACGCAACTCGTCCTAGAGTTTTCAATGGATTCTTTTAATATTTGGTGCACGTGATCGGTACCATGTGTAGATGTGCATGAACTTTTTTCGGCCCGATTCAACGTTTTCTTGAGTTACTCCCCTTGATTTTGGCCTGAAATCCTTGTATTTGGCACCTACTGTCTTCGTCAACGCAACTCGTCCCAGAGTCTTTAATGGATTCTTCTGAAATTTGGTACACATGATCGGTACCATGTGTAGATGTGCACAAACTTTTTCGGCCCGCTTCGACGTTTCCTTGAGTTACTCCCCTTGATTTTGGTCTGAAATCCTTGGATTTGGCACCTACTGTCTTCGTCAATGCAACTCATCCCAGAGTTTTCAATGGATTCTTCTGAAATTTGGTACACATGATCAATATCATGTGTAGATACGCATGAATTTTTTCCGAACCAATTCAACGTTTTCTTTAGTTATCCGCCCTTGATTTTAGTCTGGAATACTTTTTGTTTGGCACCTACAGTCCTCCTCAATGAAACTCCTAGGGGTTTCATTGCATTCTTTTGAAATTAGGTACACATGATTTTTTCGAGTTGATTCAACAGTTTCTTGAGTTACTCCCCTTGATTTTGGTCTGAAATCTAAATTTGACACAGACTGTCCTCGTGAACGCAACTCGTCTCAGACTTTTCGATGGATTCTTTTGAAATTTGGTACATATGGTCGGTACCATATGCAGATGTGCACAAACTGTTTTTGAGCTGATTCAACGTTTTCTTCGGTTACTCCCCTTGATTTTAGTCTGAAATCCTTGTATTTGGCACCTACTGTCATTTCGACCTAATTCATCAGGCTGATGAGCTTACTTTTGCAGCTTATGCTAACAAAAATTTTGTTTTAAAGTTACTGATACATAAGTGCATAACCGGGGGTGAGGGAATATGCACCCCCACAGAGTAAGAGTAACTGGAGTTCTACTTGCTCCTACAAATACCGCTCCAGGCCCTTATGTATCCCCCCGACCTGATTTCCAAACCTGCCTACACCACTTGTACAACAATGATAGCTTATACATGTACAGTATTATGACAATTGCAACAATACAAACAACATACAGTCCAGAAAGGTTCATTTGTATGGTTAACCTTTGTCTATAACAACATTCAGGAGATAAAAATGTTGTTTGTTGACTGTATTTTTTTACGGGCGTATTTTGGGTTCAATTGAACTCTTGTTGTCATATTAATGATGTTTTGAACTTTGCCGATTTTCTGCATATATTCCATCTCATGAGATGAAATATTAATTTTTATCATATTCTACATCTATTCCAGTATATAGACCATGTTCTTGTGTAATCAACTAGTCCCACAGTTTTCACTAGATGCGTCTGAAACTGGATTTTTGTGGATTTCTTTTTATTACTATGAGTTGGTCTTCACCGATTTTTACCCCTCGGCCATTTTGGCCTCGGGGTATTGTCATCGCCATGTACGTCCGTCCGTACGTCCGTCCGTTACCGCATTTTAGGCAAAACCGCTTGAGACACAACCACCAAATTTTCAACACTTATTTATCTAGTGCTAAACCAGACGCCTATCGAAAGTGGCTCCCCTCGGCCCATATTTTACAGATTTCTGCCCCTTTACAGATATATTAATTTCTATTTCTGTCCTATATGCCTGAATGTAACCAGCTATATCTGCAGAACTGTTTTCGGTATAGCTACTATATTTTGGACACTTATTTATATTGTTGTATTCTAAAAGCCAACAAAGGATTACTCGCCTCGGCTTATGGAGTTATGCCCCTTTCTGATGTAATAATCTCCGATTTTGTTATTTGTAGCTGAATGTACCAGTTATTTCTGCAGATCCGTGTTAGGTACAGCTTATTCGTCTCGGTTCGTATTTCACAGAGTGCTAAGTCAGACGCCTATCGAAAGTGGCTTCCCTCGGCCCATATTTTACAGAGTTCTGCCCCTTTACAGATATATTAATTTCTATTTCTGTCCTATATGCCTGAATGTAACCAACTATATCTGCAGAACTGTGTACGGTATACAGTACACCCAAGAATTAAACTGGTCAAATTCGCAAAGGATAGCCGAAAAATGTCGCGAACCGTTCGCGAATGATTCGCCAGTACCTCTCGTCATACCTTTCGCGAGAAAATGTCCGAATTGAACCTTTCGCGAAAGGAATACGCGAACGATGTTTGAGGAAATACATGTCGCAAAATGTTTATATTCTTGTCTGTCAACTATTTATTTTTCATTTGCTGGTGTGTTTTGTTTTTAATGGCATTAATTAGGTCCATATACCTAATTTTGCAAATGAATTGCAACTATAAAATCACGACGACGAAGGCCTACCGGTTTTCCTCGTCAGTCCATGATGATCATAATGCAAGACGTGATTCACGCAAAATCGAGATCGTAAAATCGGGAGCTATATCACCGTATTCATTTAGTCAAAAAGTCGCATCATCTGCCCCTTATTTGAGTTCATTGTGCTGTATGGCTTGTTTTTGTAACTGAAATCTTTCACATCCAAATGAACTTCGCAGTGCATGAAGCCCGATCTAAAACATGGCGTCAGCCAGCCGTTCATAAGAGGCGTGTCCAGTTGCTACGAAGAGGGGAAACAACTCTGAGCAGACATTTAAAAAAATTGTATTGCCTTCATTGGCGGAACAGGGGTTATTCTTGACGAAAGAATTAATCTACTCAGTTTCTAAATTCAATAAAACTAACTCAGTTTTTTCAGCATGCCTGAATGTCGCCAAAAAGTCAAATTTTTTAAGTTTTCATCACATGAATTATAAAAACTCATTTTTTAAAAAGTTTTCATCACAGAATAAAAACTCATTATTTTAAAGTTTTCATCTTTAACGGAATGCATTTATATTGCAGTGGCAGAGAGCGGCATTTTGTTTCAAGATAATTATTCAAATCAACGAGATATGATATAATTCTAGAGGAGAATTGGTGTGATTAATAAAAAGCGGTTTAGGCATTTTTTTTCATTTTTTTCCCCTAAGATTTAATTTTGAAATTCCCCCGACACAATTTGAAATGAAAGTGTTAAATTTTCCTTGAATTGCATTTTATTGCAGAAAATGTATCCTACGAGAATGAAATTTGCAATTTCCGAAAACGTTGTGCATGCAAGGAAACCAAACGGCCGTAAATTCAAGACGGCCATAATAAATACCAAGCTGAACCTTAGACCAGTCAGTGCTCTAGACAACCCGATCATGATTGATTGCAGCTCTCGTCTTGCACACGTGAAACTTCTTTATTTATACAATTTGTACGTTTGGTTTTGATGTATTTTCAATCCTTGGTATAGATGGACATTTCACCTTTTATTTCGTGTTGAAACGAAACGGTACGGGATGTAGCTGAAAAATGATGACGGCTGACTGCCGGCACACGTCTCTCTGCTGCGCAGTTCTGTCGGGCGTTGTAGCTGTCCTCCCTCGTGGTCGTTTGGAAACTTCCACCCGGTCGTATTAATCACAAACCCATACTTTCTAGCATAAAGAAATGCATTGGATGGTTCCCAACGAATCGAATTGGAAGCGTTCACTAAAACTAGGAAAGTAAGGCACAAAACTTTTAGCTATGCCGTGTTCGATACGCACATGGCCTTTTCAACAACAACAACAACGACAACAATGTGAGTGGAGATTTTCTTTGCTTTCGTATAGACTGTATTTTCTGCCTATTTCGTTCCTGAAACTCAATTTTGTTGCAGGAAATTCTTGCTGGGTGAAATCGAGAATAGTGGTCCTAAAACATATGCAATTGTAACCCGCATAAGAAGATCCAACACTCCCGCATTTGTTGCCATCTTGTCTTGTCAAATGTGGATCGCTTTACGTTAGTTACGATCGTGACCTATCTTTCGCGAAAGGTATTTACCTTTCGCGAAAGCTATGAAATAAATATGAAATCATCGTAAGTTATTATCAACCTTTCGCACATTCTTTCGCGAACGTTTCGCGAAAGATGAACCCAGCGTTTCGCGAGCAGTGACCAGTTTAATTCTTGGGCGTACTGTAGCTACATGTGTACTATATTTTCGAAACTTATTTATATTGTTGTATTCTACGAGCCAACAAAGGATTACTCGCCTCGGCTTCTGGAGTTATGCCCCTTTCTGATATAAAAATCTCTGATTTTGTTATTTGTAGCTGAATGTACAAGTTATTTCTGCAGAACTGTGTTAGGTACAGCTTATTCGTCTCGTTTCTTATTTCACAGAGTGCTAAGTCCGACGCCTATCGAAAGTGGCTCCCCTCGGCCCATATTTTACAGAGTTATGCCCCTTTACAGATATATTAATTTTTATTTCTGTCCTATATGCCTGATTGCAACCAACTATATCTGCAGAACTGTGTTTGGTATAGCTACAATAATTTGGAAACTTATTTATATTGCTGTATTCTACAAGCCAACAAAGGATTACTCACCTCGGCTTATGGAGTTATGCCCGTTTTGGATGTAATAATCTCCGATTTTGTTATCTGTAGTTGAATGTACAAGTTATATCTGCAGATGCGTGTTCGGTACAGCTTATTCATCTCAGTTCTTATTTTACAGTAGTGGCAAGTCAGATGCCTATCAAAAGTGGCTCCCCTCGGCCCATACTTTACAGAGTTATGTCCCTTTACTGATATATTAATTTCTATTTCTGTCCTATGCCTGAATGTAACCAACTATATCTGCGAAACTGTGTTCGGTATAGCTACTATATTTTGGAAACTTATTTATATTGTTGTATTCGACAAGCCAACAAAGGATTACTCACCTCGGCTTATGGAGTTATGCCCCTTTCGGATGTAATAATCTTCGATTTTGTTATCTGTAGCTGAATGTACAAGCTATATCTGTAGATCTGTGTTCGATACAGCTTATTTGTCAGAGTGCTAAGTCAGACGTCTATCGAAAGTGGCTCCCCTCAACCCATATTTTACAAAGTTATGCCCCTTTACAGATATATAATTTTTCTATTTCTGTCCTATATGCCTGAACATGGGTCTCAATCACTTGGGGAAAGCTGAGGGGTTTTGATTAGATCAATCTTATGTTTATATCTGTATTTCAAGGACAAATTAAGATGCTCCTGCCTTGTACCTCTATTGAACTGAACAAAAACCTTAAAATCTGCAATATTTCAGTTATGCTACATTCACTGATTTCGCATGTGGAGGCACATGAGTTCTCATTAAAGGTGAAATGCAAAGGTTTGTCTAAATCACTTGATATTTGCAGTAAGATTGGAGAAATAATGTGTATATTAATTTCATTTCAGTTTTAAAACATTTGCTTAAGCCTAATAAAATTAAAAACTAAAAAATGTAACGCTGTATTATTTACGAAATTTCGATCCGTACATGATTACCTCCCCCTGGGGGCGCTACGATACGTGACGTAGCAGTGGAACCAGCACAGTCTGCACAACATGATGTAGCTGCATTGCATTGTATGGAAATAGCTCACATAGATAAGCTAGGCTATTGTTCACGAAGCCCTTGCTTGTCATTCACGTTCACTGAAACGCACTAACAGGTTAGTCATCATTCACTACGGGGGATAAAAAAAAAAGTCGGAATTTACCAGTCTGTATTTCCGATTCTCTCGGTATGACTGTCGCTCACGGCCCCTGCAGTGTCGCTGATCCTATCGTTGTCTGCTGGTTCTTTGTTCACAATAGGTCCTGTTGGTAAGGCAGGGGCACCCCTGCACTAACCATTGCCGTGAATTCTTCTTAATTCCTCTTCAGAAGAAGTGTAAGAAAATTCCTCCGCATCGCTGTCTACATTCATGTTAGCCGCCATTTCTTTAGTGTGGTTCAACTATGACGTCACAGCCTCTGGTGGAAAAGCTCCGAATCAAGGGGAGATAAGCGATGCACTGTTTTCAAGCTGCTGATCATACACGGGTTTTATTTCTGTTTAAAAAATAAAACTTATCACCAGATTTCGTTCATTGATGGCTGTATAATTTATTATCATCATAAAAAGGAAAGGGAAATGTTTTTTTCTTACTTTTATTACCTTTGGCTTTGCATTTGGCAGATTCCACGATAACCTAGTCCACTAACACACATTTCCGTCAATCATTGACGGAACATGACATTTGCAACACCTATAAATTCAAAAATATCATTAACAAACAATGTGCCCTGTATCTTACTATCTTAAACATGTCAATGAATTGCATAAGATGAAAATAAACAGGAACCCCTATGAATTCCATGTACAGTTTTCAATTTAGCGGTACAAAACAAAAATGACATCTGCAACATTTTTTGTTACCTAGGTCATTTTTCCGTCAAAATCTATTTTGTATATTTACAAGAAATTTCTTGTAAGACAAACACTTGCATATGCTCAGTGGAATTAGGCCAATGGGCCGGTTCCGCAATGCAGATATTTAGAGTTACCCCGCATAGCGCACCGAAAGGTGGCGCCACGCAATCAACTTCCGGGGCGTTTGCCGCTCTTTTTGTGGAACACGTGTTTCGGACTTCGGAACGGGGAAGGGAACATCACGTTTGCTGTATTTATATGATAAGGTAGGTACCAGTATTTAATACTGAACGTATACGCAATGTTATTTGTTACGTGTATAGTCACTGGCGTAGGATAAGAATGAATCACGGGTTGTTTGAACTTCTACTGCAGACTGCGAACTCGTGTCACCAACAACAACAACCATGGGCATGCAGAGTAAATTCAAAAATTATAAGATCTAGGCCTACCCAGATAATATCACATCCCAGACATTTTCGGCGATATTTCGGGGACCAATTTTTCGCCCGAAGTATCGGTGAAAACGTCTGGGACAGACTGACAGTATCTGCACGAACCATCACAAAATAAATCTTGACAGATTTGCTCGGGCCTCCTTGTCGCTGTATATATGAATACAGTGGGGTTGACCAGCTAGGTTGCATAGGATACTATACCCAAGTTGGGCCACAGTCCCTCACTTGAGGTATACCCTAATTGATGTACAGTATAGGGTGAGATATCAATGTTAGTTTTCGCATATTTAAGACATACGTTCAAACCCTGGAGGGCATGGATCAGTTGATCACATATCTGGTCTTACTGTCTTGGTCATTTTTAGCAAATCATTATTGTTAGACAGACTGACTACACATTTTAATTTCATCATCTAAATTTTTTAACATTGAAAATTGTGCTGAATATACCTGTTAGATATTTCACATATAAATTCAGATTGTATATTATGGCGTTCTTCTATCTACTGTCCTTGTGCAAATTACAGGGATATAACTGAAGTAAATTGCTAACTAAATGATGTTTTATCTTAAAAATTGACACACTACTAGCATACGCAAAACTAGAAACAGCCCTCTGCCCATTATTTCTGACACTACGATGCTAGCAGAGTGTGTGATATCAGACATTTGAATTCAAATTCAGAGATTCATAGAAGTCGAAAATTTGAGTTTTTTTTACTCAATTTGGTCCATTCAGTTTTCAGTGTTTTCTTCATATTGAGTATTTCTTCAAATTTACCACCATTCCTAATGATTTTATATTGTTTCATCCCATGAAATTATAGGGCTATTGAGTTTTCATCAAAACATCGAAAAGTTTAGTGAAATTTGAAGGTCTGAATTGAGTTTTTGAATGAATTTTACCCCTGATTACCGGTGGTAAAACAGGACTTCTATGAATCCCTGAAATTGTAAACTAGTCACTACATCTACATCCTTAAAATTTACACATGTTCACAACATATCATGTCCTTATATGCAGTCTTTAATTATTCGAGTGCTCGAGAGATTAAATATTTAAATTGAAGATATTTATCATTCTGAAAATTTCAATGTTATTGATTCAAACATGTAGTTAATCTGTATACTGATTATACTTTGTTAAAAAACGACGAAGATCGTAAAGCTAAATATGCGGTGGAAGTGATCCATACCCTCCGTTGTTCGTACAGATGTCTGATTTACTGCATAAATTTGCACAAACTAGAATTGATATACATGTAGCTGTATACCTCGATTGGGTTATAGCACTATCCCAAATGAGGTACTGTACCCCAACTTAGGTATACCCCATCTGAGGTATTCAAGCTAACCTGTCAACAGCCTGTGTTGTGAGTTGTTTTATGAAGTCAGTCTAGATGTCGATAGCCATGCTTCAGTGGCGTCGGAACGTAATTGAAAGTGGGGGGGGGGGCCCGGTCGACTATCACAGTCCAACAGGCAGGGTTCCAGGTGCCGCCTAGGCCCCGGAAGCTCCGGGGTCCTAGATTGCCGGAGATGCGTTCTGAGCGTTTTCCCGGAATTAAAACTGAGCATACTGCATGCAGATTTATGATTCTATTTTCGTGATTTTTTAGCATTATAAGCATGCATCGATATTGAAAACATCGCACCTCATGCTTGTATCCATTTGACTTTCTAGTTATATTGAAAACATACAAAACGATGACTTTTAGTTCTTGTAATGGAAACCAATATGCTACCAATACGATTCATTCACACAAAGATAAAACAAGGAAATCCTCACAGCCCAACAGGCGAGGGTCCAGGGGCCGCTAGCCCTCGGAAGCTCCGAAGTCCCAGATCTCCGGAGATGCGTTCGTTCTAAGCGTTTTCCCAGAAATAAATTCAAACATAATGTATGCAGATTTATGGTTCTATTTTCACATTTGTTTCGCATTTAAATGTCTTGTTAATACATAATATTTCAACTGATTCTTTTTTCTTCCACAGCTATGTCGTCGGATAGTGGTACGGCGTATCACGTTGGGCATACCGGTTCTCGTTGGATCACCGAAGTTAAGCAACGTTGAGCTCGGTCAATACTTGGATGGGTGACCAGGTGCTGTACTGCCCGGGCTGATCAGTGTCCAGGATAATAGGAACTGTGGACACTTGTGTTGTGGTACATGTGGGCACCGGCATGATATGACTGAAAAAATGTTGAAAACGACGTTAAACCCTACTACTACTCGGATAGTGGTACGGCGTATCACGTTGGGCACCCCGGTTCTCGTCGGATCACCGAAGTTAAGGAAGGTTGAGCTCGGTCAATACTTGGATGGGTGACCGGGTGCTGTACTGGCTGGGCTGATCAGTGTCCAGGGTAATAGAAACTGTGGACACTCTCATATTCTGGCACATGTGGGCACCGGCATGATATGACTGAAAAAAATGTTGAAAACGACGTTAAACCCTACTACTCACTCACTCACTCACTCGTCGGATAGTGAATCAGATCACAGCGATGAACGTCATCTTTCCCTTGAAGATCTCCAGTCATGGAAATTGGTGGACTTGAAAAGTTGGTTGGAGGAACATAACCTTAAAAGATCTGGAGCAAAAAATATTTTAATAAGCGGGTGTACAGAGCAATGACAAATTGTGAGGGTTGTGATTCATCAAATGAGAGTTCAGATGAGGAGGATGATGTTCCTGAGGTACCTATCACTGAAGTGACCTCTCCATGGAAGGTTCTAGATCATACAGACATACCCAGCATGAGTATGAAAGATGTTGACAGTTACTTTCTGTATCACAAGAATCCAAGTACAGGCAAGAAATCCAAGTTTGAAAGACAAATGAAGAAGTCGAAACGATTTTGTAATGAAGGTTTCATCAAGGACATTAAATTTAGTGAAATCACTACCGACTCTAATCATTGCTACATAAAGTCTAATTGTTTGCCTTCCATGAAAACCACAGTTCAAGTTGGGAATGAAGGAAAACAAGACAAAGTTTATTCTTTGTTCGTCTGCTTGTCAAAACAAAGAGGCCATGTCTATAATGCTAACTGTAATTGCAAGGCAGGAGCAGCTGGATTATGTTCTCATGTTGGTGCACTGTTGTACACTTTAGTAAAAACAAAAGAATCGTCTACATCAAATGAGTGCAGATGGGATAGACCTAGACCGTTACAAAGAAAACCTAGCCCAAAACAAGTTTTTGACATCGATTTCTCCAAAACGGAGAAAGACAAAAAAGGCAAGAAAGTCAAACCATATCCTGGTGTTTACCAAGCTGGGCCATGTCGGGATGAAGGCAGTCTCTTTCTTAATGACCTGTTAGATGGACTAGAAGATGTATATCCAGACTGTGTTTTATATCAAACTTTGCGTGCCAAACCGGTTGACATTAGCAATTTCCTTAATATTTATAATACAGAATTTATCAATTCTGATGAGTGCACTGAAGTATTTGCTTCATTTTTAACAAATTATCAGTATCCACTGAAGTTCAGGAAAATTTGGAAAAGGGGACTCGAGGCCAGCATTTAAACATAAACTGGACCAAAGCCAGGCTTTCGCTTGGCGTCTTAGAAGACTGGGTTAAAAGAGTGATTGAGTAGAAGGGTTTAACATAGTTTTCAACCTTGTTTCGTTCATATCACCATGGTACCTGCAAGTTGCTGTGCGTGACACGGGGCTAATTGTTGGTATTTATTTGGACATGAACATGCAAGCTCTCTGTGCACCTGCACATTATCCCATAATTGCATCGGAAGTTGCTAGGCCATTATTTGTATCAGTAGGTGACGTGGTTGCAGATGCATGATGTATACTCCAGAGGCATAGTAGATGAGTGTCTATGCAGGAGCGAGAATGCGGATCAGTGGACAGATTTGGGCTCTAAATACTGTGCAACTGAACCTTTGTTGTAGGGTATCATAGCCATCCACCAAGACAGTACTGTATTTTTCAAAAACCATTGTAGTCAATTTCGCTCAGTCTAGCTACATCTTCATTTCACATAGAGTGTAAATTTAGATGTAATATCAAGGAACCACCTATTTAGTAAATCGAAATGACGAATGTTTCTTTTAGTGAGAATTTTTATAAAAAGTATGATAGTATGCAGGGTAAGGATAGTGTATTTATAATTACTGCTACCCATATCTAATACGGTTGAAGATATTGAGATTGTTCGTGCAAATATACGATGGTGACTTGATCTGTTTCGTGCCAGTACCCAATGGTCATGCTGTACATCTTGTTCATGCAATTATCAATATCTGATGGTTACTAAGGCCAAACCACATAATGTGTGTGTTTACTGTTACCCGACCCTACCTAGCAAAAATGCACCTATCCTCCGTCTTTTTGCGAATTGGGCAAAAAAAATACGGCCACCCAGTCCATTTACGTGGTCGAGTCCTTATTTTTGAGATTTAACTTTTTAAACACCCATCGAATGCTGAAAGACCTCTGTGATAGGTCAATTGCTCACAAGCTGTTGCACCTCCGCCAATCAGATATCTACTTCCATCTGACATCGCCCGATGCAGCCAGCATGATGGTAGTATCCATGCAGCGAAGATTTGTTGATTTGTAGATATTTTTGCTTCCGTATCGCCCCTATTTTTAAAATGCATGTAACAGTAAACACACATATTTTGTTTGGCCTGAATC
>JAVTVY010035114.1:0-14879 GCA_036873755.1 Hanleya hanleyi | reverse complement strand
AGCCGGTTAGATCATAACAGCGACATATCCAAATGGGGAAGCAGTTGGGATTTAATTTTAATTAGATTGGATATATACCCCACTTAGTGCTTTGCTCTGACCTGTTGAAGTTGACAAAATAATTTTCCGGTTGGGCCAGGCAGTGGAGGTAAATTTATTTTTTGATGTTAATAATGGTTTTCTGTGTCTGTGATTGAATTTTTTAGTAACGTAAGGGTATTTTTTCTGTGTGCAATTGCTGAATGGATTTTAAAATAATTATTCGATGTACCGGTAGGCATACGTGTAATCTTGAAGAAGACCTATAGGCTACTTATATTATTTTCTGGTTGTTAATTGCCACACAAATAAATTATGAATGTGAATCAGATTCAGTGACTTCATTCTTGTACATGTCTACAATAACAATGTCATTGAGCTTTGACTGCAGGTTGCTGTGTGCATGAATACATAAACCATGAATGAAAGCCGATCTGCTTCCTGGGCAACAATGTTCACTATGATGCGGACACCGACCTCGGCAATATTGTAGGGTTACTACCAAAATGTTACCTTGTTTAGTTCAGATAATATACAATTTTTAATCTTCGGTGTTGTGTTCTTTATCGGGGAAAGGTAATTCCATTGGGTTGTAAAACAATTGTGATAACAGTTGAACGCCTCAACAAAATTGTTTCCATCGTCCACTGGTACCACATATGCAACTCTCATTTGCCTAGACTTTCTTTACAGTATTGATGAAGTCTCGTATCATCACGTATGCAACGAGAGACACATCAGAAATATATTGAACAGGACCAATTCCTTCCCTGTTTTTTAGCAGCCTTGGATGCTTTCATTCTTTCAGTTATTGTTCAAAATGAACCAGTTGAGGAATTCCACAACCTTATTTCAACAGCCGCTAAAATTAATCAGAGATGAACGCTTTTACGCGTTTAAGTGTTAACATTTTTTTTTGCTGACCGAGAACACCTAAATCTGCCATAATTCAGTTTTGCTACATTCACTTATTCTGCATGCGGAGGAATAAAAGTTTCCTGAACGCCCTCTTCATTGTAACAATCTTTCTGTTGCAGGAAGGTCTAATGCTCAGAAATAGACCCTCAAAATCGAATTGAGCGTGTGCGAGCGCATTCATTGTCCCGTTAACGTTGGATGTTGACGTGTGCATTGCCTAAAGCGATACAATGTTATTTCATATGTTTTGACTTTTTTCAAGTATTTCATAACCATTTTGTTTGCCATTATGTTGTTCATCATCTGATCCTAAAAATCTGAACCAATGTTCGATGCTATCGCTTGAATTTTCATCGGAATCCGAACTGACGTCAAATTTAGTTAACATGTTTAGCGCGATATTGCCCTCTTTGCCTTAACCGGTGTCATATGGAAAATCCCATTGTTGAGCTCGATTTTCTAAAACGTGGAACACTATCACAACACTTTTCACTTATCAGTCCAGTATGTATTAAAAATCCCAAGAGGTTTCCTACTTTTTATACCTGGTTTAGTTTTTCCTTCAACGGAATAGGTCAGCGAGGTGAAAAACAATCAGCCATTTGTTAACGTTGCGTCCGACTCTTATCCTAGCAGTGATTGGTGGATGACACTGTCTTGTCTGCCTGCGATGGATGAAGAGCTCATGCCTCGCATATTTCATCTTGACATTCAGTACGCGAGAGCTCTGTCCTGACTGGCGGGGCTACCGAGCGTTATTATAAACTTCAAAATGTTGGTCGCTCTTTCCATGCAACTTGATGGAAAGCAGCGGCAACCTCCAGTGAAATTCATCTGGCAACCCGTTAACTCTTCATGCATTATCTGACGGGAGCAGTCAGTCTTTACCCTGCAGGAGGAACGGATGTTCATCATCCCACTTTAGGGACGGGCATCCGTTATCCCATGTGAGGAACGGGCATCCGTTATCCTGCACGATGAACGAGCATCCGTTATCCCATAGGAGGAACGGGCATCCGTTAGTCTGCACGATGAACGGAATCTGTTATCCTGCCTAAGGAATGGGCATTCCGTTATACGGCAGGAACAGGCATCAATTATCCGACTTGAGAAACGAACATCCGTTGTCTTGGACTAGGAATGGGCATTCGCTGTTCTTATAATGACGGAAAGAACGACTGGCAGGACGAACGGGCGCCCTACGTTGACATTATCGGGTGAATTGGTAAAAGCATCTCGATTAGGACAACGCAAAATGGTCTCCATCGATTCAATGCTGCTCTCAATTGTCGAACTATGCCATCTGTGCCACTTGGATCAAATAGTTATTAATCGAGCAGGCAATTTTACAAAAGTATTTTGTATTAAAATGTACCGAAACTGTTTATATATATTGATGTATAACAGATACTCATGTCTTGGTTTATGTGAGGTTCTTTGATCAAAGTGGATCCATGTTAGTATTACATGTCGAAGCAATTTCTGCCACTCGCTTTCATGTGTACCACTATTAAGTTGTGATCATTCCGTCTGTTCTACACCGCAGATGTGGCGATGGTCGGGTCTTCCCTAAAACTGCAGGGTTTTCCACCGAAGGCAAAAAGGTTTACAGTCCATACTTCGACGCCTTCAAGCTTCGGGGAGGTCGCTCGCTTCAGTTTAACTGCACTGTGACCATATGCGAATCCAGTTGTGATGGGGTAATTGTCAATAATCTTAATGTAGTATTGTTCTGATTACTGCTTGTCGTGTCCTTTCTCTGTATCCCAAATGAAATACGTACATAACAGAAAAAATATTGGAAGTTGAATTGGGAATCTTGTCCATCAGCAAAGAATCTCGAAAATCGGCGTTTTCTCCATTGGTAAAGTTTGGGAATCTGCTCTGTTTTCCTCCTTTCGTTGATACCGATACTGATGGAGAAATTGTTACACGATAAACCACACAACTATCTCGTTACAGGTTTTGCTCTAGAGACCTACATAACTCCATGATCCAAATGTTGGGTTCAAAATTCCAGACACTATATTTTGGTCATACCCTAGCATGTAATGTAAATAAATTCATTGGCTGCTTTGATAACTTGCAAGAAAGACCTTTCTGAAATGAATAATGTAAAAAGTAAATAAATCCCAAGAGCAGTAGTGAAAAAACACGTCTCTCAGGAAACAAGGGACGAGGAATCAGTGGCGTCATTCGAACTCATAAATGTTTTAGCCCCTTTGTTCTCATCAACATCTTAATCTTGAACTCTTAACCCCGTGAACTTTTAAAACTTTGTTCCTTTGTCATCCAGATCACGAACTGTTAACCTTGTAAACACTGTTAACGTCGAACACTTTTAAATTGGTGTGGAAATGGGGTTCAATATACAAGCCTTTTGCTATGCGCTATTCCAAAATAGATCCATTGTCATTCAGTTTAATACAGGCATACCCGCATATTTAAACACCGTATCGATGTTCTTGGCTATACTATAGGAAGCAGGACTGGAGAAAATGATTTAACGCAGTCGTTTTACTCCAATCGCTATAGCAATGCAAACGGATACTGTACCACAAAACCTATGTGTTTAAGAGGGGAACGAGTATTAGGAGAGATAACACAATTTTGATCTTGAAGATTATGCGCATCTTAGCTAAATATTAATGTTATCGTATTCGAGTATCTTGATAATAACATCTTCAACCAGAAGTAATGATTGATATTCGAAATTGAAAATCTTTGTAAGAGTCAAACCCTGATCATAACCGGTATGGATATAGTGAAGAAGGAATAAAACAATGGCAAACTACGAGACAATTATGACAAACTACGAGAAACATAATAAACAGCACAAAGAAAATAACGCAAACTCGAGATAAACCGTAATATGTATTTTATTAGTAAACTGAGTGTATGGCATTTGAACAGGGTATACACTAGCTAACCCTTCCATCCATGAATCATACCTATAAAATCTACTTTATTCATAAATATATACAAATATTTGAATTTCAAACATGGTACTCATAAAACTCGATTAAAAGCGTATGATGCGGTGGTGGTGGCGGAGTATAACCGCCGTCCTTGCTGAGACTACATAAGATACTCTGTTTCTGATGACACCAGTACTGCAATACTTCTTCAAAATCAATGTTCTCAATATCATTATTTCATTCATTGTCATAGATAATCTTACTATCTCTCTCTGCCGGCTTACCAAATATATATTTCAGCACCGTAATCGCCTGCTTTCGCGCTTCATCTTAGTCTATATATTATAGCGGGGTTTTTTTGCGTCTCAAAAAGTCGTTTTGTAGGTAATACCAATTAATTACTCGATTCTCTTTCCACGCATCACATTTTATACGTTTCCGCATTACGTTAGGTGGATTATCTCCTTAGGATGTATAATTACTTTAAAATCAGTCATCATCTGTAAAGTATTCCCTTTGACGTGAATTTCTCTCAGCTTTTATTTCGTATCTGACCCTGGTCATTTTATGGCTCATTCTGTTTGAACCAGGATGGTGTTGTCCATCAATATAACCCATCTCCAGCTTGTACAGTGTTTTTCAGTCCGTCCATACCATCGAATTGTCGGAGTATCCTCCACTGGTACATTTTCTTCAACCTTTAACTTTCAAACCTAGTTATAAATGGTCTATGAAGAGATGCCCGTAGGGCGAATAGATGGCATCTTCATACGCTTTCATAAAGTAAGTCATCTCGGATACTACGACGACCAAATAATGAAATATGTTGCTTGTCGATGGGGTTATTGAATAGGACAACACACTGAGAATTTGAGCCGATATATCGGGAGGCCTTGCCCTGGTCAAACCAGTTTTATGCCATGTCAATAATTGAAACATTGTCGGGGCGAGATAATAAAATTCTCACATATTGCTTGCCCTTGGTCATAAGGTCATCGATTTTTATCAAATTCCACTCATTATGATCAAAATAGCCTTCATCTCAGAGACCCCATGGGGATACCGTTTACAAGCTGTAAGCCAGGATATCAACTTATTATATCCACTCACGTAGACTGCAATTTGCCATAAAAGTAGATGAATCTGTGAAATGAGCTTGATATAGTTATCAAGTCCTCTTCCTGATACCTGGAGTTAACATTGATACGGCGTTTGATACGGCGTTTAATATGTGGGTATGTGGACAAACCTGAATCTTTATATTCATTGGATTATTTGGATTATATACCCCTTCCAAAGACCTGCATTAAAATGAACGACAATGGATACATTTTGGAATAGCACATACAAAAACACGTGTATATTGATCCCGTTGTCAAACGATCAATTTTACACGATCAATTTTCAAAAGTTTACGAGGTTAAACGTTTGAAGTTCATGGACAACGAAAGTTCGTGGACAAGGGAACAATGAAACAAAGGGGATGAACTGACAAATTAACAAAGGGGGTAGGAGTTCCCAGGAACAAAGGGGTCCTTTTCCCCTACTAAGAGCTGATATGACGATTAATTAAACTCAATTGTCCGCGATCAAATTTCGAATTCACGGATAATTCAGTGTACTATCCTTCAATGACAATTCTTATCGTTCAATTTCAGAGCTCCTGTTCGGTCGAAAATCGAAGGTTCAGATCCACGTATGATGATATTTAACCAATATACATGTCCGGTAAGAATTGCCCAAGCCAGTCACAAGGGATATCTACTCGGTCAAAAGAGCGCTATACTCAGTCACACGGGCGCTTATACTCGGTCAAGGTACTCAGTCATAAGGGTACTGCATTCGGTCACAAGTGCGTTGTATTCGGTCACAAGGGAGCTTTACTCAGTCACAAGGAAGCTTTGCTCAGTGGACTGGGGCTTTAATGGGCAACAGAGTCTCTTTAAAGACCTACGGCTCAATAACATAGTCGTTAGTTTCTCTTGAAAGAGTAAAAACTATACAAGCCTGGTTATCTATTTACCTAATATCCAGTAGTGGGGGTCGTACATATATTTTCAGTATTCTGATTATTTATAGTATTTTATCGTGTTTGTTTGCCTGCCAACTGGTATATTTCAGTATTTTCGTTATTATCTCGCCTTACGAAGTAAAGGGGAGATATCGTGAGGCGGGAAAGAGGATGTCGTCGGTGTCCCCGGCCTGGAAATGATAAGGTGTGTGGTTTAGCAAAAAAAATATAGAAAAAATATTTTAAAAAAATATGGGGGTGGGTATGCCACCTGGGGGTACTACCCCTGGGGTGCTCCAATGTTAAAATCCCTATGATAGAGTTTTGCGTTTAGCTGAAGTGCACATGTACATCTGTACTTAGAAAGTTTGTTGCAGTTGTCAGCAGTCATTGGATGATTATGAAACGTGGTACACATGTTTCTTATGATTAGAGGATGTACCTGTGCTATTTTTGAGAAGAAATATTAAATTTTCTCCAAATTATGGCAAATGATAGAGTTTTCTGTTTAGGTGAATTGTACATCTGTACACCACAGTTAGCTCTATATGTATACATGTACATGGTAAGTTTGCCGCAGTTGTCAGCTTTCATTGGATGATTACGAAACTTGGTACACATGTTTTTTATGATTAGAGGATGTACCTGTGCTATTTTTGAGATGAAATATTAATTTTTCTCCAAATTATGGCAAATGATATTTTTCTGTTTAGGTGAAGTGCACATGTACATCTGTACACCACAGTTAGCTGCAGTTGTCAGCTGTCATTGAATGATTATGAAACTTGGTACACATGTTTCTTATGATTAGAGGATGTACCTGTGCTATTTAGGAGATGAAATATTAATTTTTGTTCAAATTTTTAGGGTTTTGTCTAAGTAATCTGCCAATAATAATGTACATGTATTTACATGTACACCTGTCAGCTTTCATTGGATGAGCTTGACACTTGCTACCCAAGTTCAATGTGATTGGAGGATGTGCATGTGCTATTTAAGAAATATGACATTAGATATGAATGTTTGTCCTTATTATTGCAGTTTAGAATTTGTATGTTTTCATTGATAAGGTTTTTGTTGGGAAAAATTTTACATGTAGATCTGTACATGGAAAGTTTGTTGAACCTTTCATGGGATGATTATAAAATTTGGTGGACATATTTCATGTTTTCCTAGGTCACAGCTCTCCCGCAGTAATCCCAGACCGGACTGGTCTATCCAGCAGTAATCCCAAATGGCACTGGCCTATCCAGCAGTAATGCCACACGGGACTGACCTATCCAGCAGTAATCCCAGACCGGACTGGCCTATCCAGCAGTAATTCCACATGGGACTGGCCTATCCAGCAGTAATCCCATACGGGACTGGCCTATGCAGTAGTAATCTCACACAGGACAGACCTATCCAGAAGTAATGACACTGCACTGCAATATGCAACAGTAATCCCATATGGCACTGACCTATCCAGCCATAATCCTACATGGGACTGACCTATCCCACTGTAATCCCACACAGGTTTAGCCTATCCAGCAGTAATCCCACATGGGGCTGGCCTCCCCAGCCGTAATCCCACACAGGATTGCCGTATGCAGCAGTAATCCCACACTGGACTGTCTATGCAGCAGTAATCCCACACGGGACTGTCATATCCAGCATTAATCCCTTACGAGATTCATCTATCCAGCAGTAATCCCAGACAGGACTGGCCTATCCAGCAGTAGTCCCACTTGGAACTGGACTATCCAGCAGTAATCCCACAGGGGACTGGAATATCCATCAGTACTAACACACGGGACTGGTCCATCCAGCAGTAATCCTACGCAGGACTGACCTATCCAGCAGTAATCTTACATGGGACTGGCCTATCCAGCAGTAATCTCACACTGGACTGCCCTATGCAGCAGTAATCCCACGGCACTGACCTATCCATCCTACATGAGATTAACTTATATGCCAGTAATCCCACATGGGACTGATGTTATTATCTGTACCGGATAATCTATTCCAGACATTATTGTCTGTACCACATCACCTATTTCAGACCTTATTGTTTGCTCTACATGTAAGCTTTCAATACTGCTGCACCTTCGGCGGATGACCCCGTAAGGAGAGATGTTGGGGTTCTCAGAACGCTTGTTTTGGGATAACACTATCTTGGAATAGCACAAATTCTAGTGCTAGCGACCCCAGAGTCGGGCACCTAATCGCCAGCACTGTATGTCGGCGATATAAACCACTCGGCCAACGGGCCTCCCACAAAAATAGGAGGTAGCAGACCGGTAGTCTTGAAAGCCCGTTGGCCGAGTGATTTAGATCGCCGACATACAGTGCTGGCGATTAGGTGCCTAACTCTGGGGTCTCGTACGGGACTCGACCAATTTTTCAGCACTAGAATTTGTGCTATTCCAAGATAGTGTTATCCCAAAATAACGAAAATACTTTTATACGATCACTTTCTAAATGATAAAAATATAATGTTATATTTCACTTTGAGCCTGACTCTCTACATGGCTCTCTCATTTTCCAAACTAAAGGCAAATAAATCTCTGAAAAGTTGAAATGATCTTGAACGCTAGTCAAAATATTGAATCAGCGGTATAGTTTGGGGCTAATTTTTTCTTTTCTTTAGACTGGTCTACCGTCGATCTAGCATATTGTAACAAATAGATTTCTTTTTTCAGATACCTTTCTTGGAATACTGCACCGAAACGAGAAATATAAATATGAAATATAAGAGACGTAAGAGGTATTGGACACCTGTATGGGAGCTCGACGCGGTCACTTGTTCTGTCGGCTCCTAACACAACGAACAAACGCGGTAAAACAATCTAATCGGACTGTTATTTTGTTAATGATATTGTTTCATTCTGTGTTATTCTGGTCTTTGTTGCTCAGCTTTGTTATTATAGTCATTTATGATCTAAATTTTTACTGGAATTAAACTATCTAATCTCACGAAGTGTTAATTTGTCAGTGTGGAGAGGAGGACAGAATCTACATGTATTAAACAAGCTATCAATGTCACCGTGCGTGTCTGTGTTTATAATCTGCAATCGGTGATGAGCTAGTGGGCCCCGAACTTTTTTCTCGAAGACGTCATCAATGTTTTACAAACATCGGCAGAAACTGGAAATGATTTCGTTATGTTGATACAATAGTAGAACAATAATCTTAAACATTATCCATCCCAGGTACGGTGTATTTTTTTTTCAACTTCAGAGAAAAAGTAAAATACCCCCCCCCAACATTTTCAGGAATACAAAGAGTATCCTTAGTAGTATATAAAGATGATTACAGAGCCCATTGACCTACTTTTTTGTTCCCCCCCCGGTGGAGGATTGAGGAGGAACTTGATCACGTGACGATCATGTGATCGTTGGGGAAAAACTACATCCAGCACAAGAGAGCTCCAATCTAGGGGGAGGTAACTCTGGGTGACTATAGTTCCGGCAACCTGTAACCTTTGTATTCCTCCGCCGTGATGCGGTCTGGTGGTGATGCGGTCGCGGAAGAAAGCTTCCGCGGAGAACTAGTAGTTCCTGGACTTGAAATACGCTGCATGGTCCGATGGGGCCGAGCGAGGCTCTTTTCAGTCATGTCATGGGTGTTTTCACAGAATAAATAAATAAATAAATAAAATTAATTAATTTTAATTGTATATATTACTGATTACAGAGCCCATTTTGTCACGGGGAGAAAAAACCCTCACATTACCCTCAAAAAAACCTCTAAGCCATATAATAATAATAAACATAATCTATAGGTGTTGTACCATGTTAATAGGATCAGTCTAGCATCTGTACCACCCTAGGGTCGAGCGTTTATTGTCCCGTGTATCTCCACAGAAAATCAACAAACAAAATGGCGGCTCCAGGATGGTGTGGGGACGCCCTTTCCACATCACGGCGTCGATCCTAACCATAGCGCCATCTGCACACACTGACGCAAGGGAGACAACTCGTGTGGCCCAAGGGTATGGAAATAGCCGTTTTGGAGCTAGGGAGCCCCTAATGGTCCAATGGGGTCATATGAGGTATCAAAGTGAAGCATTCGTGAAGGGGCATCTAATGGGCTGGGTGTGGGGTTGAAATATCGGCATTCTGCGCATGCGCGGTGGCCCAAGGGTATGGAAATAGACATTTTGGAGCTAGGGGAGTTACTAATGGTCCAATGGGGTCATATGAGGTATCAATGTGAAGTATTCGTGAAGGGGCATCTGATGGACTGGGTGTGGGGTTGAAATATCGGCATTCTGCGCATGCGCGGTGGCCCAAGGGTATGGAAATAGACCTTTTGGAGCTAGGGGAGCCCCTAATGGTCCAATGGGATCATATGAGGTATCAATGTGAAGCATTCATGAAGGGACATCTAATGGGCTGGGTGTGGGGTTGAACTATCGGCATTCTGCGCATGCGCGGTGGCCAAAGGGTATGAAAATAGCCGTTTTGGAGCTAGGGGAGCCCCTAATGGTCCAATGGGGTCGAGTGAGGTATCAAAGTGAAGCATTCGTGAAGGGGCATCTGATGGGTTGGGTGTGCGGTAGGAATATCATTCTGCGCATGCGCAGACGCAATGCGGAGCTCTCGTCCAATCAGAAGCGAGTTTTTCAAATCCGTCACAGAGCTCTCAGCCAATCAGAAGCGAGTATTTTGACCCGGTGCATTATGGGACATATCCAAGATGGCGGCACGTATGTTCAAGATGGCGGCACATCCGGTGTCGAAAACTGGCCATTTCGTCGGGATGTGGTCACCTAGTGTCGAAAACTGGACCTTGTATAGGTCCTGCTAGACGTTTTGGAGCTAGGGGAGCCCCTAATGGACCGATGGAGTTGTATGAGGTATCAAAGTGAAGTATATTTCAAGCATGGGTGGGTGCATGTAAAATTTTTCCTGAAAAAATACGGAACACGGACTTTTTCCTAAATTACGTGAAAATGCCTATATGGGGTATGGGGGGTATAGGACCATCCTGGGAAACCTACTTCTCGACATTTGCGGTATAGGTTGTGGGGTCTCGTTTTCTTAGTCTCGTCAAGACAAACATGATAGGAGGTGTCCCGCAGCGAATCGGTGAAATTTTTGAAAAAGTACGATATAGCCCCATATAGTCCCATACTGGGGGTATAGGATCAATGTTTGTCCCCCTGGGAAATCTACTTCTATACATTTGCGGTAGGGTTATTTGGATTTGTTTTTCACGTCTCGTCATTTAGAACACGATAGGAAATGTCCCGGAGCGAATCGGTGAAATTTTGGAAAAAGTCACCGAGGCCTGGGTAGGCCCATAGGCCTATACTGCATGGCTATGGGTGTATACGGCCATACGGGGTGGACATGTTGGAGTCTAGGCGAGTCCCTAATGGTCCAATGGGGTCGAGTGAGGTCTTATTTTGAAGCTCTCGTGGAGGAGCACTTGACTACACTAATGGTTGGTCCGTATTCAATAGTCTGCGCATGCGCAGCCTGGCCCGTATTATAGTAAGTAGCCATTTTGGGGGGTATGTGGGTGTGTGTTTGGGTTAGAGATGGGCTATTCACGGTTCGAATGGGTCGTGTGAGGTATCAATGTGAAGCTTGTGTGGGGTAGAGTCAGAATGGCGTGTTTTTAAATGCATGTCGCGTCAATATGCGCATGCGCAGTCTGGCGGTGGTAGAGAAATCAGGCATTTTGGGGGGTATGTGGGTGTGTGTTTGGGGTAGAGATGGATCCCTAGGGTCCGAATGGGTCGTGGAAGGTGTCAAAGTGAAGCTTGTGTGGGTTAGACTCAGAATGGTGTATTTTTAAGTGCAAGTCGCGTTAATCTGCGCATGCGCAGTTGGTTGTAGTAAGTAAGGTGGCCATTTTGGTGCAGTACATGAAGGTATTTGGGGTCGAGATGGGCTACTCACGGTTCGAATGCGTCCTGGAAGGTGTCTTCTTGTAGCTCTCGGGGTGTAGACCCCGATTTGAGGGCTGTTCACGTCACCTGTGACGTCATCGGTGACGTCATCAGTACGAGTAGTAAATAAAGTGGGTATTTTGGGGCAGTGAAAGGAAGGTATTTGGTGTAGAGATGGTCCATCCTTGGTCCGAATGCGTCCTGGGAGGTGTCATTTTGTAGCTCTCGGGGTGTAGACCCCGATTTGCGGGCTGTTCACAGCATTTGTGACGTCATTGGTGACGTCATCAGTACGAGTAGTAGCGAAAGTGTGTATTTTGGGGCAGTGAAGGAAGGTATTTGGGGTAGAGATGGACCATCCTTGGTCCGAATGCGTCGTGTGGGGTGTCATTTTGTAGCTCTCGGCGTGCAGACCTCGATTTGAGAGCTGTCCACAGCATCTGTGACGTCACTGGTGACGTCATCAGTAGGAGTAGTAGCGAAAGTGTGCATTTTGGGGCAGTGAAGGAAGGTATTTGGGGTAGAGATGCTTCATCCTCAGTCCGAATGCGCCGTGTGGGGTGTCATCTTGTAGTTCTCGGCGTGCAGACCTCGATTTGAGGGCTGTCCACAGCATCTGTGACGTCATTGGTGACGTCATCAGTAGGAGTAGTAGCGAAAGTGGGCATTTGGGGCAGTGAAGGATGGTATTTGGTGTAGAGATGGACCATCCTTGGTCCGAATGCGTCGTGTGAGGTGTCATCTTGTAGCAACGCTCACCAACGCCATTCTTAATGCTTCAACGCCCAGGTGAAATAGCTCAGAAGCTCTGATATTCCATGGAATTGTCACTAATTCTTCGAAATGCAGTGACACCCGTCGACGCCCGCCGTTACACCTTAACACTCTGACATAACACCATGATATAGACCGGACAGAGAACAACAACAGCAACAACAACAAGGATCACACATGAGAGAACAACAACAACAAGAAGTTTTTTTTCATATAGTTTATTCTCCCCAATGTTACATCATACCCACGTTGGGGGAGCCGCGTTGGGTATATTTACAATTCAGGAATATTCTTGTCCAATCAGAGGCCACCATTTGCATCTGTCATATTCGTTCCTGTCCGTTAGATGTATTCTCGGCTACTCTTGTCCAATCAGAAGTCGCCATTTCAGAAAGTTCCATCTTCGGCCATGTTCGCTCTGAACCGTTTGTTCTAATCGTCATCGGACAGGGCAGGATACCGTTGAGGAAACATATCCTCAGATAGTTGTTTGCGCATTCTGAGTATCTATCAGTGCATGGGTGAATACTTTCATCCGATCGGGGTGGTGGGTCAGTTTAACCACGAAGAACGTAACATTGGTGCCCCTCTCCACTATCCACTTGGTGTTTGGACGCTGTTCATAGGCCCATTCTAAGGGATCCACAGTGTCCAGTTGGGCCAGCATCGTCTCTAGCGACGCCCGATTGGTGATTGTGAAAGGATGGTCGTACACTGGGTTGATGGCACTGGAATAAAAATAGCACAATTCACGCGTCATCTTTATGGCATAAGATGTACCCAAATGCTACATTTAATGTGAAGGACGTAGGTTGGTCATTGAAGATGGCTTCCACGTAGCTGCGTAGACGGCGAGGTCGGTCGGAAATTGTACAAGTCCAATATAGGGCGATTTCCACTTGCAAAGCAGTGTCGGATCATGGACCAATGGCGTCGCCACATCTCACCTTCACTGGATGATCTTCGGGTAAGAGATCGCTGGGAACATCCACCGCATCTTCCAGAAAATGTTCGTTGCTGTCAGGCGTATGACTGAAAACAGTAATGCTAGGAACCGGCTGGATATCTAGGCTCTTCTGAGCTGTGGGTATAGGCGCGCTCTCAGCGATCGCATCACCAGTGGCATTCTTCTCCCCGGGTTCATCTTCAGTGGATCTGTCCCTCCTGGGTGCCTCTTTAGTGGAAAGTTGTCCCTCATGCCATGGTGACGGACCATGAATCAAACGCTCATGCCGTTTTAACTGACTGGGTCGTCTGAAGAGTTGACCACATTCTTCGCATGGACGCTTGGATGGCCCATGAATTGAACGTTCACGGCGCTGTAAATGATCTGGGCGCTGAAACGACAGTGTAGGACTACATATCGTACAGCTATACCGGGCGGTTCCATCGTGCTTGGTAGCCTCATGGCGGCGCAAGTCGTGCCGGCGAGTGAATGATTTCGAGCACGTAGTACAAGTGAACACCTTGGTGGTTGACAGAGTGTCTGATGAAACGGTCAGGCCGTTTCCTTTTTATAGCAAGCTAGCTGTTGATCTATTTTTAGCACAATCAGTTCAACTTCGACGTCAGCGACAAGAACCCGGATGTAGACGTGTGTGTATGTGTGTGCTTGCGAGTGTGTTTCTTGGATCGGAGCTCTTGGAGCTCAAAGCCTGTGGAGCTCAGAGGTCGGAAGTGACATTTGCATATGACCTCTGTGAGGTCACTTCTGCTTTCGTTCACGTGACCGGAAGTGACCTTTGACCCCGGCGCGCAAAGGTTTCCACCGCACCGCGGTGGAAACCTTTACACCGCGCGCGCCGGGGTCAAAGGTCAGTTCCGGCCACCACCACCACCACCACCACCACCACCGGGCGTTGGTGGCGTTGGTGGTGGCGTTGGTGGCGTTGATGGTGGCGTTGGTGGTGTTGGTGGTGGTGTTGGTGGTGTGCGGCGGTGGTGTTGGTGGAGTCGGTGGTGGTGTGTGTGGTGGTGGTAGAGTCTTTAAATCAGCGCGCGCCGGGGTCAAAGGTCAGTTCCGATCACGTGAACGGAAGCGGAAGTGACCTCACAGAGGTCATATGCAAATGTCACTTCCGAGCTCTGAGCTCCACAGGCTTTGAGCTCCAAGAGCTCCGATCCAAGAAACACACTCGCAAGCACACATATACACACACGCCTACATCCGGGTTCTTGTCGCTGACGTCCAAGTTGAACTGATTGTGCTAAAAATAGATCAACAGCTAGCTTGCTATAAAAGGGAAACGGCCTGGCCGTTTCATCAGACACTCTGTCAACCACCAAGATGTTCACTTGTACTGCGTGCTCGAAATCATTCACTCGCCGGCACGACTTG
>JAVTVY010035113.1:0-14156 GCA_036873755.1 Hanleya hanleyi | reverse complement strand
TGAAACTCAATTTTGTTGCAGGAAATTCTTGCTGGGTGAAATCGAGAATAGTCGTCCTAAAACATACCCCGCATAAGAAGATCCAACACTCCCGCATTTGTTGTCATCTTGAGTTGATATTCTGTACAGGCAGATTGACATGTACCAGTTTTTGAAATAATTGAAAACAATTCGAGCCTCTGTTGAGCCATGTAAAATCATACACTTGTTCATGTATACTGTTACTGGCCTTAACCAATGTGATTTGTGTTTGTGCCAATAAACGAATCTGAATCTGAATCTGTCTTGTCAAATACGGATCGCTTTACGTCAGTTACGATCGTGACCTATCTTTCGCGAAAGGTATTTACCTTTCGCGAAAGCTTTGAAATAAATATGAAATCATCGTAAGTTATTATCAACCTTTCGCACATGCTTTCGCGAACGTTTCGCGAATGTTTCGCGAAAGATGAACCCAACGTTTCGCGAACAGTGACCAGTTTACTTCTTGGGCGTACTGTAGGTCACAAGTTCAAATTTGGGAAGATGATTGGATTTTTAGTGTCCATTTTCAAAGCAATACTTGAAATGCCCCATGGCACTATTACATAATGCGAACACTCAACAGATGCACTGTTAAGAAGGGGTCATCTAAGGGATGTTACAGAAAAAAATAACACTTGGGACCGGGGAGGGGATTATTCAGTTCGATGGTATATGTGTGTCTAGTCATTTAACATTAGGGAGATAGGATAAATGGTATATGGGTGTTGGGGTCAGAACAAGTTGTCTTCCCCGCACACATTTCTCCGGAACAGCCCAAAACTCTTAAGACTTTCTAATGCCAATACAAAATGGAAATCAACCAGCATGGTCAGCTTTCACATATATTCAGAACCACGAAGGTTACACAAACAATTCCAGTGTTCAATTCAACCGCAATTCAAGACCATGAGGGGTGAAGATGAAACATTGATGCATTTTCATACTGAATTCAAAAATGTAAGGGATGGTTAACCAGCTGCAAATGCCTTTCCTCATTAATATGCAAACAATTTCTAAAATATTGAATTCATTTAGCTTTCTTTCCATCAGAGATCTTTTTCTGCATGGAAGGGGCAATCTCTCTACTCCATCTATGCTATTTAGTCTACCCAAATGAGCAACTGATAAATGGTCCGGTCTATTACTCCACTAGTCTATACTCACTTAGTCAATAATGAACATCAGGGTATCGTCTTCTCGAAATAAGGATGGCAGCAGCGGAATGGCAGCCCCCAACTGCAATCCTGCATAGAAGTAAAGTATAGACTACATGTATTCAACCTAGTCAACAGGAAGATCATGTATTTGCATAACAATGATTGACAAGACAAAAACAAAACTCTGCCCTACAGTAGTCCAGTCCTAACAAATGAGTATGAATACACAATAATTTCATACTGAGATTTGGTTACCCATACTCTTCTACTCAAGTAGAAACTCCATATCCACATGCTATTGTACTAAGCCTACATTTATGTTGGCCAACTATCAGGTCATTCTTTCATGCAAGTGTCAGAAAACAAAGGCGATAAACATAGTTTCTGGGTACAACAATGAGTCTTGACTGGTGCATTTTCAGTAACACAAAGGCCTGACCAATAGATGCTTATATGACAGACAGGCCAGAAGATATCATGCAGAAGTACATGCACTTGTAAATCACCTTTCTTTTCGTACTCATCCAGGCAGTCAGTGATGGCCTGTGTGCACTGCTGCTTCAGTTTGCATTTTGGTGCCCTCTCCATTATTTTGGAGGCCATTCACTTTAATCTTGTAACAACCATTTTATCCACATCTACTTGAAGGTATGTCTGCATATCTGATAAGAGCTGGAAAGTAAAGATAATTCACTCCAGTTATCCTCAAGTAAGATATCTTGGCTTGAGAATCTAATTGATTAAATGGAATGTAAATTGCAAGGCAATGCCATTGATTTATAGTTCAATAATTGGGACAAGAGATCCACTTGTAAAATCCAGGACAGACTGCATGCAATTTTTAATATATAATCGTATACTCTTGTCATCAATCTGAAAGGACTGGAACACTCCACTAAATACTATGCGGAAGAATTATGACTAGAAGTAATTTGGATGCAATGCAATGAAAAATTCTGGCATGAACTAAAGTGCATTTTGACAATCATGGGGGAGGGGGGGGGGGGGAATAATGCAAGAATGAATCACTCTTCCTAAACAGAGCTGCACCAAGTGCAGGTAGGTAAATAAGGAAAGTATCAAGCGGGTAAATTCAATCAGGAATGTGTCAAGCCTCAAATGATTACTATTGCTTTCCAGACCAATTTGTTTTGATTTTTCTTCCACACCTTACTGTAAGGACAGACCAAATTCAAGGGAAATAACCCTTGCCTTGAAAAGAAAACTGACAGATTTGTGGAAAAAAGGTTGGTTTATTTGTCCAACTTGACTCAAGCTGTTGGAATGTGACATTTTGCTCTAGATTATTTGAAGTTTCAAGAACTAAAACATGAGACAAATGAGGGACATTAACAGATACTGACAGGGATTCAATGTTCACTAACCAATTTGGGAATTTTCAAACATGGGAATTCCTCCAGCACTTCTCTCGTCGTTTTCTCCAAAAGGAACTTTTTCCTGTGAAAGACAGTCCTCTTCATTTTATCCTCCAGAATATCCAGGTTAGGCCTAGCCTTTCCCACTCCTGCCTGGATCATTCTGATATGGTTGGCTAGGGTCCTTTCATCTTCTCCAACATCTCCATCATCTTCTGGTACCTGAATATATACATGTAGTTCTATCACAGGGGTCAGGTAATTTAACAGGTAATTTGACAGGTAATTTTTGAAAGAGACAGGTAGAGAAATAATGTACAGGTCTTCAGTTTAACAGGTAACCAATAATTGTTTTGTGGAGTTCAAAATATATCTTTGACAAAATTCATTCAAATCAACTAATTAGTTCATGAAAACAAAGTGTCAAAGTGCAAAGCCATATTGTGTGTATTTGGGCCACTACGCATGCGCAGTTACACAATATGGTGTCTACCGTAATATGGGCCCAAATACACACAATATGGCGTCTACCGTAATAAGGTCAGGGTCGATGTGAAAATGGCTCGTGTACAGCTAATCACCAGCACCGGAAACTTTAATTAAAGCGACAAGCGTGGAAAAGAAGGAATCAGCTTCCCGAAAATAACAGTTAAGGAGCATCAAAATGAACTATTATATGGTACGGGTTATACCACACGGAGATCCATACATGTCGTCTGTGACTATCAACCGAAGGCGTTCTTGACAGGAACAGTTGTGGCTAGAGCTGGCCAGTGATATGCTAATACGGTACCCTACACATACTTTTTGCAGGAGGCTGTATTTATTAATTATCATCATAATTATTAACTCACCAGCCCCAAGCTCATGTGAGACATTGATATAATTCAGCAACTACAAATGAAGTGGCGGAATTCCCTATAGGCTATTACCGAAGAAAGGGGGACTGATCAATTCCCTATAGGCTATTACCGAAGAAAGGGGGACTGATCCACAGTTGCCTGGCCTGTGGGATATTGGATGGTTGATGTCTACGTATAAATTTTTTCATTAATTTAGGAAATTTAATAAATATATATGTATTTTTATTTAATCTTTTTTTTTTTTTTTAAATATTCTTTCTAAGTGTATGTCTCTTTCATCTTTGGCTCAATTAAAGTAACTGTCGAGCCGAGTTACTACAGTTTTTAATTATCTACTGTACCATACCCTGTCCTCTATGACATAGAATAAAAGAGAAGTTGGGAATAGAACCGCTCAACACGGTCATTTCAAAACATTCTCAAAATAGAACGAAAGCCTACCTTTCCAAATGCCATCCGTTTTTTACTTCCCATGTGGACCAACCTTCGGAATATATGTGCTTTGAATTATCTAAACCTCGAAATTCATTCTTTGCGCCAAAACATGGCTTTTCAAACTTTTAGCCAGCTCTCCGGCCAAAAACACTTCTGGCAGAATTTTAAGGACCGGGCTATACAATATTGTCAGCGACGATTGGTCGAAATTATCCCCAAAGTCAGGGGCAGATAATCCAGTGGGCGGGAGATGACCTTTGGGGATAATTTCGACCAATTGTCGCTGATAATATTGTAAAGCCCGGTCCTTAAAATTCTGACGGAAGTGTTTTTGACTGAAGAGCTGGCTAAAAGTTTGAAAGCCGTGTTTTGGCACGAAGAATGCATTTCTCTCCTCAAGGAAAGGTTTAGATATTCAAGGCGTATATATTCCGAAGGTTGGTCCACTTGGGAAGTAATAAACGGATGGCATTTGGAAAACTAGGCTTTCGCTCTTTTTTGAGAATGTTTTGAAATGACTGTGTTGAGTGATTCTATTTCCAACTTATTTTTTATTCTATGTCATAGACATGATAGAGGAGAGGGTATGGTAGATAATTAAAAACTGTAGTAGGCCTACATGTAACTCGGCTTGACATAGGGAATGACTTTAAAGATGTAATCAGCCTCAAAATGGATGGATTTTGTATACTCTCCCCTATGGGCTTTTTTTTTCAGCAGGGAAGATTACCAGAGCATCATATGTATTATATTTGATGATGGTGGGATCGCCATATACAATGAATGCAAGAATATCTTGTCAGAGAAATTTGAAACTCTGCCCGCTTCGACGGGTTTTCTGTTTCGCCATTGAGTGTGTGTTGTACGCAGAGAGGAAAATGACGTCACGCAGTGACGTATGAGTGACGAAGCGACGCTCAAGAATTTGAATGCTGCACAGCTGCAGCCATGGGATAACGTCATGGCTCGTGCCTACGGTTCGGTAATGTCGCATAGCATACGTTGGTAGAATGCACCACACGTGTATACGCTTGTTGACACGGCCTTGGAAAAATAAACGGCATGCTGTTTATTTTTAAAGATCAACTCGTTCTATTTTCTCGTGAATGGTAGAAACAAGTTCATCTTTAATTGTTGTTGTTGAGACAAAGATGAAAGAGAAATACACTTAGAAAAAATATTTAAAAAACAAAAAATCGATTTAAAAAAGACATATATATATATTTATTAATTTTCATAATTTATTGAAAAAAGTTAAACGTTGACATCGATCATCCAATATTCCACAGGCCAGGCAACTGTGGACTGGTCCTGAGCGGGGACTGAGATCAACGACAGTGACACACCACAGAAGTCACGTGGTGCTTCATTGTTGAACCGGACTCCTGCCAGGGAATGTTTTCACGCAAGCAACTCGGAACAAAAGACAACATTTGAATAGTTTGACACAGTTGGTTGAGCCCATTCAAGATCACCATTTCGTTGAAGTTTGAGAAGCGGGATAAATGAAGTAAAACATTTCAGCCCTCCAACTTTATCGAGTTTCGCGTCTTTACGCCCCCATCCCCCCGCGTCACATTTTCACACGCTGTGTTTGCTATAGAACCTTTGCTGGGTAGGTGGGCGTGGCTCGGTTACACAGCCATTCGAGACTACAGCCATTCCTGGGCTAACGCTGTGTCCGCTAAGCTTTGCCCTAGTTACGAGGGAGGGAAGCCGATATCCCAATTATAATTCGTCCATTCTAGTTACGATTTCTTAAGACAGTACTATTCTCACTTGGAATTAAATAAACTTACCTTTAATCAAGTTGATTGACCAGAAAATCTCCGAAATCCACACTGCCCAAATGTACCGGGATCAAACTCTGCAAAATGGCGGCTTGAGTGGATCACGTGACAACATTTTCGCGCGTATTCCAAGACGTGCCACAAAGAACCATTTTGATGTGAAATGGTACTCTGTGAAGAACCATCGCGTGACTTCAGGATGAAAATGGTTCTATATAGAACCATTGACGTTGTTGAAGAACCATTTTAGAACCCTTATTTCTCTAGTGAAGGTGCCTATAGCTCCGACAGGGAAGCTCTTATCCGAAATATCCAGTAGAACTATAATTTTAAATACAAAACTTCTTTGATTCAACGGCAATTAACTTGTGCATATACAAGGAGATACAGATTATCCTTGTTTTGAATACCCACGAACAAAATAATTCTGCAACCTTGCTTCCTTGTCTAAAGAAATGAATTAACTGGGGACCGTTGCACGAACTGTGCGTGAGCCTAAGTCCGTGCGTAAGTCATACTTAGCGTGAGCGTAGCTACGCCGACCCGTGTCACAAAGCCTTTAAAGTTACGCAAAGCCGTAAGTTATTGCGTAACTTTAAGTCTGCCCGAGAGTATGCTTAGCGTGAGCGCAACTTCGCTTGCATGTAACCATGCCGGGTAGTAGATTAATCTAATGACGTAGTTGTCAAATTTTATGTATGTTATAAAATGTACAATACTTTTGAAGTCAGAAAATGGTCGTTCTTTTACTTTTTCTCTTACTAGCATACAATCTCTCAAAGACAATGCGAAGTATTTCGCACCTCCTTTCACAAAAGAGCGAATACAAGAGTTACGATCCTTAGCCTCAAACGCAGATTGCTCTGACGTGTAATTATCGAGGTTAAATATTTACAAAGTCCATTGTCGGCTATGATTATAGCACACTGGTCGAAACCGTGTATCCAATACTAATTAAACATAAATTCCAAGTGATATTTATTGCAGAGGCGAAAATCTGGAACTTACGCATTGCGTAAATGGATATGTAATAACGTCTGCCTTACGTCAGGTTCGTGAAACGCGTGTAGAGCCGGGCGTAGTGTGAGCGCAACGCAGGTGTAAGTCCTTACGTCGATCGTAACTTACGCAAATTTCGCGCAACGATCCCCTGGTCTTTACGGTAGTTTGTTTGTGTTTCACTTCATCGGTCTAAACAAATGAAATAATGAGTATTCTACGGCTCCCTCGTACTACTTGGTTTATATGTGTTTCACTTCAGCGGTCTGGAGAAATGAAATAATGAGCCTAAAACGGCTCCCTTGTAGATCATTTCATTGCAGAAAGAGTACTATTGATGAAGTCTGTCAATTATGGAGAATCTGCTAGTTGGATATAAGATAGTATATATATATATTACGATTTGGTATTCCAATACAAAGGCTTCCCTTTAGAAATGTTCGAAGTTTAAAAAAAAATTGAAGTGTGTTTGTGTGTTGGTCGTGTACATTAATTTAATTGTCAGGGAAATCTGATACGATGTATCTTTATTGAAGTAAACCAATTTGTGAATACTGTATACTTGATTACTCCCAGACCAGATTCACTGATCTTAGGGGTGAAAATAGAATTGTACAGTGGTGGACAGGATGTCAGGTACATTCTTGCTTTTGATGGCTGGTGGTGAGAATCGAATAGGTGCTAAATTATTACGTTATGTAGGCAAAATCTCCTAAGCACACATTTCTCAAATTTGATTTTAATATTGAAATCGTTAAATACACTACCAGTATTCATTATTTATTAATTGAAAAATCTTCGTTTTCGTCACAATCATTTCCAATATGTAACTATACGGAATGAGATCCACATTATTTAAAGAATTTATACGGAGGTAGAAAACGAAAATCATATAAAAATCACGTGCTTGGGGTATCTCCAAAAGGCTATCGATTGGCTATCGGCATGGGGACACCTGTTTACAATTGCCAGTCTTCCAGTTTTGATCGTGGATATTCTCTGTACTGTCTTCTGTTAGGGAAATGTTGAGAGTTAAACATCCAAATAAGTAACAGTATTTTACGATGCTGTGATTGAAGACCGTGGGGTCGTCAAGAAAGTTTAAACCCACGTGGCACAGGACGAGTGTGACGCAGCGGGAGTTTGCTGAGCGGTAATAATTCGACAAAGCCGATCTCGCCAAGGAAGCGGTCTATTTCTGTTGGGATTTTTTGACATAGTTTAGGCCAAACATAATCCATTGTCTTTGCGAATGGGATTTTATATAATCGTAGGTGTCAATTTCATTATAGCCGAGTTATAACTTATTGTTTTGTCGAACATATTCTCAATCTAACAAAAGACAAAACATGAATTCGCCCAACTTGTCTGACCGTATCATGTTTGGTGAAAGAGTATAGGCTGACGCGCCGTTCTAAAACAATCCGCGTATGGTACGCGGAGGGTCCGTGGATGATGGTCGGATGATCCGTGGATGATACGCGGATCATCCGCGGATCATCCGCGTATGGTCCGTGAATGATGGCTGGAGGATCCGCGTATGATTTTTGAAATCATCCAGCCATCATCCGCAGACCCTACAGCTATCCTACCGGTAGGATCCAGTCACCATCCGTGGACAATCGGGAACTGGAAAGTGGGCGTACTGTATCTTATATTTAACGCTCAGTACGACTTTTTTCTTGTCTCTCGTATCTTTACTTGGCATTGGGCTTGGAGTCGTGGATCCCTACGCTAAAACCACCCATTTCAAATCCACAGAGTGTGATACAACTGGGATTGGTAACCTTAGTAGTAGTATAAGAGCAACTGGAGCCCCTTTTTCCCCGGATGTAACTATGACGTCACAACTTGATGGTTTGTAACGAGGCTTTTGATTGGTTGAGCTGTAAGTGTGAGGATGAATTTGATTGGTTGAGGTGTCGGCCATGTTGTAAAGCAAGATGGCGGCTGTCGGCCATGTTGTAAAGCAAGATGGCGGCGTGGTTCGGGAATGTTCGGGCATGTTCGGGTTGTCGGGCATGTTGTAAAGCAAGATGGCGGCTGTCGGCCCTGTTGTAAAGCAAGATGGCGGCTGTCGGCCATGTTGTAAAGCAAGATGGCGGCTGTCGATCGGGAATGTTCGGGCATGTTCGGGTTGTCGGGCATGTTGTAAAGCAAGATGGCGGCTGTCGGCCCTGTTGTAAAGCAAGATGGCGGCTGTCGGCCATGTTGTAAAGCAAGATGGCGGCTGTCGGCCCTGTTGTAAAGCAAGATGGCGGAGTGGTTCGGACATGTTCGGGCATGTTCGGGTTGTCGGCCATGTTGTAAAGCAAGATGGCGGCGTGGTTCGGGTATGTTCGGACATGTTCGGGCATGTTCGGAAAGGGTGGGCCATGTTGTAAAGCAAGATGGCGGCTGTCGGTCCTGTTGTAAAGCAAGATGTCGGCTGTCGGCCCTGTTGTAAAGCAAGATGGCGGGTGTGGTTCGGGAATGTTCGGGAATGGGATGAAAAAGGTATAAAAGTAGGTGATTTTTAGTGAATGGGTTATAATCATTGCACTACTTTGGGGAGTTTTTTCACTGACCTGACTTGTCTGCCTGCCTGCCTGCCTGCCTGTCCAGCTCCTGCCTGCCTGACCAGCTCCAGCTCCTGCCTGACCAGTTTCTGCCTGACTTCTAACGAGCCAGCCAGCCAGCCAGCCAGCCAGCCATTCTGCTTGCCTACTTTGTATCAGTTGTGGATACTCCGTGTACTTTTTTCCATTTTACCAGTGCAAATTCACCAGACTTTTACACGGTAGCAGTTCTTCACCAGCCTGAGCCCATAGTCATGATGAATTCAGCCGACCTAGTCACGCTTCAAAACAACCGTGCTCGCCTGGTTGATGAGATGCAGCATGCGGGGGAATTATGTGATCTGCTTATGGCTGATAAAATACTGCAGAAACAGGGTGTGGAAGATATCATGGCGGAGAACACTCCTTCACGACAAAACCGAGCTCTCATCGATGGTCTACTGCGTCGTGGTCCCTATGCATTTCTAGCCTTCGTGGACGCGCTGAAGAAGACGGGAAATGGCGAATTGGCTGATTTACTTGAAATTCCCCTTGTAGTAGAAGAGGATATCTTAGTTATGGACACTACCGAACAGCGTACAGCTAGCAAACGTACGGGCCCAGAGTGTGGTGTACCAGCCAAACGCGGTGCACGTGCCAAACGGTCCCGACTAACATCTTTAGAAATACCTGAACCCGTCCTCCAGCAAGTACCTGAGTCCATGGATGAACAAAATGAAGAACAACAAGGACAAAAAGAAAAAGAAGAAGAACACCAGGTGCAACTTCCTATGTCTGTGCAGGCCATTAATAACATTATCCAGCAGGCCTATCAGGCGGCCCACACGGATATTTGGCCGCTTTCAGCCTATTTAATTGTGAGTGTGAAAGACGCGCAAGTACATTTTAATGTACCGGCCTATATTGACAGACCCGCTAGGCATATTGCCTTGTCTTCGTACTGCTGGCAAAGACTGGAGACCCTTGATTATGCCGTCAACGCGGTTATTGGCGACCAGGGGGGTAACGAAGTGAAATTTTCTCTAGGTGAAGACATCTATGTGAGTTGTGGTTATTTCAACGACGAGCGCCTGCTGCATATCCGTAAATGGAAAATGAGGTCAGATACAGAAGAGCTTGTTCCTTGTCCTCAGGGTGTCACTTTGAAAATAGCGGTGTGGCGCAAGTTGCAGAGTGTGACAGCTGCAATTCGTCAAGCTCTGGCTTACCAGGTGTCTCACACTATTTATCTGAAGTACATCGACACAGTCATGGCTCTTATCAGACCTCGCATTCGACAATTGCGTAACCAAGCCTGTACAGGGTGTTTGAACAACAGCCCCATAATAATGCATACGTGTGTGGACATTAGTGTACCCTCACACGCGCTGATCACTGAAGCATTACAGGCCGTTACCGAGGAGGAAATTGCCGTGGCATTGGAAGCTGCCTGCCCTCCCACCATTCCACGTGAAGAGATTACTACCTACATCTATGTGCACCAGGGGCGCAAAAACGATGATGAGTTCAAGGAAGTCTTGTTGCGTAACTGGACAGTAGTACCGTTCCCTAATACGCGCTGATCATTGTGGTGAAAACGAACTATTGAACCTTTCATGAAAAAACAATTTCACACATTGACCTTATTCCTACACGTTAATTGAAGCGCCATTCATAGCGTATTATTATATTTAAAATTCAACACTTTTTCACTGTGGTGAAGACGAACTATTGAACATTTCATGAAACCATTTTCAGACATTTTACCCTATTCCTACACGTTCATTGAAGCGCCATTGATAGCGTATAATTATATTAAAATTCAATACTCCCAGTTTCACTGTTGTAAATACGTTCATTCTATTGTGTTAGTCTTGTTGTATAAATATTGAACATTTTTTCAAGTTGAAAACATTCAGATAAACATGTTTTTTTCATTCTATTGTGTTAATAAAAAAAAATTTCAAAAAAAAATTTCAAAAAAAAAAATGAGTGTTAGTGTTCATTCAGTGGGGGAGTTGATGTTATTTTTTGTGCTGAGTTAGAAGTTCCTCTTTCGAAGGAATGGGGTGGCCCTGAAAAGGGCCGTTGGAAAGTGTTACGACACTTGTTTTTTTTAGGAGCGGTAGATTTTCTTCACTCCGGCCACTTGTCTCCTGCAGACGGGGCACTTTATTTTAAAATGCTGTTCGTTGGTTTCATTGCAGTGGCACTCATCCCCTGTACACGTTAGCTTCACCCAGCATTCTTCGCATACGCATAAATGCCCGCACGGAAATAGGGCGTACTGTGTATCCTCGTCTGTACACACACTGCAGTTTGCTTTACTTAGTTCTTTATGCAGGTCTTTTTGTAGTTGAAGCTTGATTCTGCCCATTTGATTCATGTCTTCTTTCATTTCGTTAATCTGTTCGTTTGCCGAGGTCACCTGGTCGTTTAGGTGGGACACCTGGTCGTTGAGACGGGTTACCTCGGCCCAAGAGCATTGTTGTTGTTGTTGTTCAGGTGGTAATGTTGTAGCTGGCGTCTCTGTTTCCGGTGTTGTTATAATTGGCGTTTGGGTAGCCGCTGTATTTTCTGGTGGTCTGTTACAGTTTCTGTTACAGTTTAACCACTCTATGGTAGGCAGTTCTTCTTCTTCGTCCGTCTCATCGTCATCATTATTATTATCTTCATCCATAGCCGCCGTCACCTCTTCGTCTTGTTGTGCACTTTGCTGTCTCAACACATCGGCAATATGCCGTTGATGCACTCGCTGTAGGCTTGTAATAATGGTGACACCGCCATCCTCTTCACGTGTAATCACCTCCCTATGTTCTCTAGGATCCTCGAATACTAGTCTTCTTGTAGTCATGATGTATTATTGTGCATGAATGGTAACAACATTCAGCGCGCTATATAGATGTCTAGGCACTCATGTTGTAAACCAACATGGTGGGTGTCCGCCATGTTGTAAATCAAGACGGCGGGTGTCGGCCATGTTGTAAACCAAGATGGCGGTGTGGTTCGGACATGTTCGGGGGCAATGGAGAGTTTTTTTTGTTGCTATGTTAAATGATTGTGTCTATTAATAGCATCAGAGTGACACCGCATCCCTGATTGGTGGGTGTACCAAAAAATGTTTACACCGACGTCCGCGCGACCACCCTTCCTGGGTTAATTTACAATCCTGATATTTTTGCAGATTGGTAATAATACTATAGAATATATAGGCGAGTATCCGTTCCCTATGTTAAATCATTGCATGTATTGAAATAACATTGGGGGTTTGCCCCTGAGAAGGGTCGCGTGGCGTGCATGCACATGCATGCTCATCTAACTCACGCCAGAATCCCTTCATTTGGTACATTCTCACACTAGCAAATTCCCATGTTAAATGATTGCGTGGAGAGTACCAAAATGTTTACGCCGACGTCCGCGCGACCACCCTTCCTGGGTTAATTTACAATCCTGAGATTTTGCAGATTGGTAATAATACTATAGAATATAGAGGCGAGTATCCGTTCCTATGTTAAATCATTGCATGTATTGAAATAACATTGGGGTTTGCCCCTGAGAAGGGCCGCGTGGCGTGCATGCACATGCATGCTCATCTAACTCACGCCAGAATCCCTTCATTTGGTACATTCTCACACTAGCAAATTCCCATGTTAAATGATTGCGTGGAGAGTACCAAAATGTTTACGTCGACGTCCGCGCGACCACCCTTCCTGGGTTAATTTACAATCCTGACATGGATAATAATATTAGAGGAGTATGCGTTGCTATGTTAAATCATTGCATGTATTGAAATAACATTGGAGTTTGTCCCTGAAAAGGATCGCGTGGCGCGCATGCATATGCATCTCACTCACATGCATACTACTGATAGCACATTCTCACACTAGTCAATTCCTATGTTAAATGATTGTGTCTATTAATAGCATCAAAGTCACTATACACAGCGCTGATTGGTGGGTGTACCAAAATGTCTACACCGACGTCCGCGCCACCACCCTTCCTGGGTTAATTTACAATCCTGACATGGATAATAATATTAGAGGAGTATGCGTTGCTATGTTAAATGATTGCATGTATTGAAATAACATTGGAGTTTGTCCCTGAAAAGGGTCGCGTGGCGCGCATGCATATGTATACTGATTCACACCAGAATCCCCTTGATTTGGTACATTCTCACACTAGCCAATTCCTATGTTAAATGATTGCGTGTATTGACATAACATGAGAGTGACTATACACAGCACTGATTGGTGGGTTGACCCGGTGTCTACAACCACGTCCGCGCTACCACCCTTCCTGGGTTAATTTACAATCCTGAGATTGTGCTATTTTTTGTCATACTGGTTAAATGATTGCATGTATTGAAATAACATGATGGTTGGCCCTGAAAAGGGTCGCGCGAGTCATACTCTCATTCACACATAGGCATGCACATGTATGCTAGAATCCTCTTGATGGGTACATTCTCACACTAGTCAATGCCTATGTTAAATCATGGCGTGTATTGAAATAACATGAGAGTCGATAGTCGCGTAGCTGTCTACGCCCGACGTCCGCGCGCGCATCCCTTTCACAATCCTGACATTTTGCGCAAAATTCGTCTAGGCTCCATGCCGCTAGTTAAATGTATATATAACAGTGTCCCCGCCGATTCATCACGGACTTTCACGAAGAGGCCCGAAGTGGTTATAAACTGGCCTGGTCGGTGTTTTTTTTGGTCATTCATCACCATGGCAGCGGACGGAGCACTGGGTTTGGAGCTCGCTTTCTTCCAACTGACGCCTGACGTGATTCTCATGGTCTATGACCATCAACTGCAGCTCATTGAAGAACATCCCCGACAGGTGAAGCTATGTTTAACCCTAGCAGGATGGGCTGTATTGACACGATTGTTACAGGGAAAACAGCGCCAAGACGATTTCATGGACGTGGGAGTGGATGTCTACCTACGCACTGGTAGAAATGATTCTTTTTT